>ML793455.1:229489-266030 GCA_009831015.1 Picea engelmannii | reverse complement strand
GTTTTGTAGCTTTATGGATTTTATTCTTAATATTTCTCTGCCTGGAATCACAAGACAAACAAAAAATCAGTTAAAAAAGATATGACAAAGTTTATAGATTGGATTCTTGCTTCAACATCAAAGGTTCTCAATGATTGTTTGAGTCAGAAGTTTTGAAGGCAACACTTGCAATAAATGCAGTTATTGTTACTATGGGATGTGTTAACACACCAAGAAGTGGTTATGTCTTATTGCATTATGTCACTAATGAAGTTTGAGGGATTTGGTCGTATCTATAAGGTATGCAAAAACATAAAATCAACCAGATTTCAAACAACTACCAAATCGAGATAAGCCAATTTATCTCCAGGTGTCAAGAGCCCCAAGTTACCCTCAACCGTAGATTCTATTTCAAAAATTGGTTCTAAATTTGAAAGAAGATTTTGAGGCAGCAATTGAGCAACCAAATCCAGATTGGAAGGCATCAAACTAGCATCCAAAAACCATAAAATAAGCAACATAGGACTTGATGAAGAGAGAAGGTTAGGAGTTTTGGTAGCAAGGACCATGTCCTTTGCAATGAATCCTGTAAGGATATCATAATCTTCTTAGACAACAAGAATTACTCTATGGATTCACTTCTCATTCTCAATAGAGCCTTCTTTCTTTATCATTTCACGATTTTAAGCTTCTTTAAATTTCCATCTCTGTTCTTCTTATTTAATCTGCAATTTACAATCAGATTTATATGTGCTGAAAACATTAATTTGGTACGACCACCACTATTGTTCATTAGAGACTAATTGCATGTTATTTTGAGTGTTTTATTTCTAAATTCATTGTTATGATCAACTCATAAACTGTTTTGTTTTTCTAGATTCATTACTCTAGATGCTTAGCAAAACCACTCTTCTTCATCACATATTTGTAGAGACTTCCTTACTCATTGTTAGGTCTGAGATTTATTGTCCTTCTCATTTGTTCCACCTTTTCATTATCAAATTTAGTACTCTTTTGAATGAGACTCCATGCCCAATAGATTAGGCTTATGATTTGTGAGGCTTATAACCTTTATTCCAGTCTGTTATCATTCATCCTCAACTCTATTTATCCTTATTTTTAATTCACTTAAATATGGTACCTATGCTTAATTGTTAGAACTGGTGCTTAGTGATAGTGGTTTGATGCTTGATCCCATATTAATGAATATAAATTTCAAACTCATTAGATGTATATTATTTTCCATTTTAGTGCAAAGAGAGACAATATGAGATTGAGATTCATCTTGAATCCATACATAATTTTTTTTAAATATTTCAAAATCTTTTGATTTATCTTTCAACAAGTACACTCAACACATCCTAGTGTAATCATCAATAAAAGACATGACTTATTTATTTCCATTTGCATAAGGAACATATTTCATCTTTTACACCGAACATATGAACAAAGTGGCCTTGATGTTGTCACACACCCGACCCCTAATTATCTTTTTAAGGGATGGGGTATAAAATTTTCACTTTTCTCAATCATCTCAAATATTCTCTATCACAACTCCATCGTCTTCTACTCATCAAGAGATTTCCAACAACGATAAGTTCACTCAGAACTGAGCTCTGGGATGAGGGTTACGACCTTCCGAAGTTCTCAGGTTTACATAGGAAACATATCTCATACTGCCATGTGGCATCCTCGTGACCCCGAAGTGACCCCACTTGAACACATTACCACACTATTTATTATTTAAAAGAGCTAGCTTCATTCATGTGTAACCAATTTAATAAATCTTAGTATAATATAATATATTATATTATACCTCCTGAAAATTTCACCCAGGTTTAAACAATTTCTAATATTATATTTAATATTTAATATTGGAAGGGAGGAGAAGATATTTGGGTCCACGCAATTCTTCATGCTCAAATAACCCAAAGTCCTGGAGTTCCAGAGGGGACCCACTTGTATTGCAACATAATATAAATACAATGAGTTATTTTGACTTATAATATAATAAATTGCAAACAAAGGGTTACTATACTCAATTATGTTAATTTGATCACAATTAGATATAATAATAATGTAATTAATTATAATTATTATCTAAGCAACCTTGTACAGGGAAAGGTAGGGTTCAGCCTTCAATGACTTTGGCTTGTGAATTCCATCACCTAAACATCCTAGAGCCCCGGAGCTCTGAAATCCCAGAGTTCCGAAGACCATGAGATGTTTAAGGAATTTAGTCGCGGGTTATTCCCTGGTGTACTTTGGCATTTGGAATCGTATTAATTTATATTTTATTTTGTTCTCAGGCCTTTCATGCTCCAAGAAATTTAGCCTCCCTTTTCAGAATAAAATAATAATAATATGCATATAGACATATATATACATATGTTTCCATATTCTTGCACAGTTTTATTACTTGGAGAATTTAAATGAATTTATTTTCTCTTACAGGAAAAATAATAAAAGGAAAAATATAATTTTCCAGTCTTTGTAAAGGGATTTAATAAAAGTTTATAATCCAAGGAAATTTCTCCATTCTTGAACTTAAAAATATAATTATAATCTCTCCCTTCTCGTGGGTAAATGAGTAAATTTTATTTCCTTATTATTGTGCTTTACTACTCTTACTAAATTTAAGGAAATTGGTCCTAAGACAAATATTTACCTCCACAATAAATTTTGATATTTCTACTAGGATTTACTACCCACTAAAATTTAAGGGGATTCTTCCCAAATTTAGAAGATTTAACACAAGTTTAACATAAATGTTTATTTATGCCCCAAATAGAATGTTGAGAACTTTTGTATTTTAATTCAATTAGGAAAATTTCATGTTTATTTCCTAATTATTTTTCTTCAATAATCATTTATAAGGACTTTTAATGTTTTTTCCATATTTGGGATTATTTCCTAAAGTCCACACAGATCTGATATCCTCTAATGTTTCTAGCATAGGATTTGAGTACATACTAAAGTAGAACACTATTATGCAGAAAAAACACTCTCTCTTCCTTTAGATGTTTTATAGATATTTTTAACTGTTCAATCATCATTTCCCAAGCATGCATTAAACTTTACAACACAATCAACCCCAACATCCACTCCCATAAATCTTATTGTAGCACACATATAGTCAAGAAATAAGAAATTAAATCAAATGCGCTTCATCTAAGACATTCTCTTTATTTTACTTAAATTTCTCAAGTCACTTTTGTCAGAAATTAAACATACACAGTTCTAAAACATAGTATACAATTTTCTCTGACCTAAACACTACAAAGACTTAACCAAATATACTTATCTAGAAACCAGCTAGTGATTCAACTGCTGAAAGGGGTTCCCTTTTTCCACCCAACCGTAGGCACAGAAACTCCTGGATGAATTTACCACTAGCCACCCCCCAGCTAGATCATGATGCTACGAGAGAGACTCTTCTTTTTGTTCAACAACAACTAGGGACGACAATCACTCTCCTCTTCCCAGATGAATTTATAAGATCGTTTATCTCTCTATCAAGCAAGGGGTTTTGCAACAAGTGCTTCCTCAGTCACTCATCCTCTACAACCCTGTTTATCAACTTGGTTAGAAACGTTGCCCAACAATTCCCATACCTAGAACAAATTCATTTTTTTTTTCAATTCTCTTTTGTACCAGAGAGCTACACATGCTCTCCCTCTTCAGAAATGGTCACCAGACCCATTCCTTCTGCCTCTCCTTTTCTGCCCACGATATTTTTTCTCTTTTCTTTCCTTCCTCAATAAGATTTCGTGGGTCCAAATCCCCATTTCATGGTTATTTCAGGAAGTTTTTTCAGATGGGTTTGCTGCCCATTTCCTCATTGACTCTTGAGGAAGACTTCCCAACTACCAACATTATTGGTAATTTACTTTTCTGGGTTAGAGGATTGTTTTGGGTATGGATAATTTAAATCCAACAGAGTATTGGTCTGGTAGGGCTCATCTCAACCATTACTAGTTCTCGTCCCCATCTCTCTCATGCATCATGATCTACCTTGGAAAACCCCTTCAATAGTTATGCAACACTTTCCATTTTATTTAGTAACAAAAATATATACATTACCTTTTATAACAAAAAGGTTCATCAATTCCAACATCCACACATATTCAGTCTGCCCATAGTCTTTTAGCAGGTTATAGTTATATTTACAATTTGGGGGGAATAGGGGTATTACAATCCCCTCCCCCTTAAAGGAACATCATCCTCGATGTTCTACCTGCCAATGTGATCTGTATGTACAACAATAAACAAAAATGGGTATGCATGTTTCATGGAATCCTCCATTTCCCATGTAGCTTCATCTAGACCGAAGTGTTTCCACTGCCCCTTGACCTATGCAATGGTTCTGTTCCTGAGTGGAATTTCTTTCATGTCTATTATGCATTGTGGCTCTGGTATGAATTCTACCTTTGGTTCCACCTGAACCACATATCAATCAATTATATGATTAGAATCATGTACATATTTCTTCAACAACGAAACATGGAAAACATTATGCGTCTTCACTGTGGGAGTAAGTGCTACTCTATATGCTATAGGTCCCACTCTGTCCGAAATTTCAAAGGGTTAGGAAAACCGAGGTGCTAGCTTGACACAAGCTCCCATTCTCAAGGAACATTTTATGGGTCTAACTCGAAGATACACATGGTCCCCTAATTTGAACTCTCTAAGAGTCCTTTTTCTGTCTGCATAACTTTTCTGTCTATCTTGAGCTATTTTCAGATTCTTTTTTATTTGAACTACTTTTTGTCCCATTTCTTTTAGCATATATGGTTTGAGTGTAATTCTATCTACTGGGTTATTCCAATTGATTGGAATATTGCATTGTATACCATAGAGAGCCTCATAATTGCTCATCTTCAATGACTCTTGATAGCCATTATTATAAGCAAATTCTATGAGTGGTAGGTAGTCTTCCCACTTCTTGGGATGATGCATCACATGCATCCTTAGCATGTCCTCTAACACTTGGTTTACCCTCTCTATATTCCCATCAATTTGAGGGTGATAGGTTGTACTAAATAGCAATTTAGTTTCAATACCAACAAACAAAGATTTCCAAAAATTTGAAGTAAATTTTGTATCTCTGTCTGATATGATTTCCTTATGCATGCCATGCAGTCTAAATATTTCTTTCATGAAAATACTAGAAATATCTATTGACTTGCAAGTTTACTTGACGAGAATAAAGTGAGAAACCTTTCTCATTTTTTCCATAACTACCATAATGGTGTCATTATGCTTGGTTGATTTGGAAAATTGTTGGCAGCCATACGTAATTTTTTCTTTTTAAAGTGACAAATGACAATTCCAGTAGCTGCCTATGCCTCATACTGTAAATATTGCTATTTGAAGGTGACTATTCGGTTGTAAAAGGATGTTTTGATTGTTCCTATTTAGTTTTATCTTGCGTTTTCATGCTTCATTCGTGACTGAAAGCATGAATGAAGCATTAAAACTAAAAATCATATTGCAATTCTATCCAAGGCTTGGTTTTTAAAGATCAGTGGGCTTACATCTATTTCATTTTACTAATTTTTTTGAGCTTATCATATACCACTGAAATACTTATGTTGAGTTTCTCTTGGACTATAAGCTAATATTTTGGATACTTTGTAAATATATCAAGAATCGATTGACATTTGGACTATAAGCTTGTTCATTTAACATTCTTGGTAAATCAACTTTGATTTTAATTTTTTGATTTGCATTTGGATTGTAAAAATGCATCCTCTCCTAACCTTTGCAAATAAAGTATATCCATTACATGTCATGGAAATTAAACGCACCTGGAACATACCATGTACTTCATTTTCGTTAGCAGTTTGAATTGACATATCCCTCATTACAAGATAGGGTCTTGAGTTACGCTCTGTACTCAAAGCATTCATTGCCAGAAATGCCAGAATTTCATGACTGAAACCCCTATTGCTTACATTAGGGTCGCGCTTGTGTGATTGCTAGTTTTTCTCCTTTATTTTTGGCTCAGACTTTCCTCTATTGCTGCTACCTCTTAAGCCCATAGTGAGTTGGGGTTTTCTTTCTTACCATCTGTTTGAACCCTTATGGCCACTGTCGTTCAAGTCGAGCCAAATGGCTCCCAAAATTTGTTATTGTATGATGATGCGAGTGATGATCTGAAGAGCCAAGGTTGGGATGTATTTATTAAGAATTTCCAGGTTTATAACTCGCAAGTGGCCAAAGAATGTGCCCTCACATTTGATGGATGCAAAGACAAGGTGGGTGATATTCAGTTGGAGAGCACCGAAGAATTTCCGAGTGAAGCAACAAGGCTTCCTCTCACTGGTCAAAAGTGGTTTAAAAATTCAAAGTTGGACGAAATACCTTGGAGTCTGTTCGTCACCTCCCGAAAAATTGAATGTTGTGAAAAAGGTATTCCGGTCTCCACACTCAAGGTTAGATGGCATGGTTTGTTGGTGGTTTTAATAAAAAAATTTACCTATGAAGGTTGTTTTGGCTTGGTTTTCCTTTACCACATACGATTGCTCATGCATTTTATTGGATTCCATTTAAACATGTCATTTTACCTGCTAAGAAGTTTGTATAAAATGTCAAAGAGATACAAAAGGCAGAACTTGGATTCAAGCCTCTTTCATCATGGTTTGATTAAATTACTGTTAGTTCATCATTTGAAAGCACTTGGTGACAATTGGGACGATTTCGTAACTCGTAATGGATTTGTTACAATAAATCCTGTAGAGACCCCTATGGTGGACAAATCTATGATAGAGAAACCTCTCGGGCTCTCAAGTGTCAGGCCAAATTTCGTGTATGAAAACCCTTGTGAAAGGGCATCACCCGATCAGTCTTTGTGTGAGAAACATGATGCTAGTTCTAGGGTTATTAAAACTTCTGAGCATGAACAAATTGTTTTCCCTAATCTCACTGTAAAAACCAACAACAAACACCCACGCAAACGACCAAAGAAAAATCAAGAAATAGGGTTTCATAACAAGAGGGTCGGTTGACTCATTTCAAGGAGTCTGTGAAATAAGTCCAAAGCTCATGTGAGCTCGATCGAATCGATCAAGATCCATGAGGATTATGACTCCGAGATTGAAAGGTTTTTAGCAGAGGAAGATCATAATTGTTCCAAATCGGGTCTTAATCAACCATTCAATTATGTCAATAATCTACCACCATGTTTAAAAGATAGCAAATAATTTACAAGTATCAAGTTCGGTCAAAGGTCGACAGTGGATAGTAGTGGTGTTTTAGCACACGATTACATGCTTCCTCAACCGATTGCCCCTACTGTACATTGTGAAGCTTGTTTACATTGGATAGGTCAGTACTACACAGACATCCCCATCCTTCAAGCAAGGATCAAAGATCTTGTGGCTCAAAATGACTTATTGGCAAATGAAAATCATGAGCTCAAGGCTAATGCACAAAGACAGGTAAAGCATTTGAAAAGGACAGGCAATATCATAATAAAAAACACTGACAGTGTCAAGGCCGTGGTCAATTCTGAGATATTGTGATTCGAATTTTGTTATCAGTTGGATGGTAAGATTGGTTTTTATAACAATTATGATTTTTTGTTATTTTTCTAATTAATCTAGATTGATTTAGATTTATGTTACTAATAATAAGTCTGGCTATAGAATCGAGAGATTTTGTAGCCAATTTCTCATATAAAATTTAGCAATTGATAGTTAATAAAATATTTGACTTCCTCATTTTTATTTTTTTTCCAAGATAAGATGTATTTGATGCTGATATTATGGGATGCAACATGCTGGACTTAGTCGATCAACTATATTTTTTTTTCTTATTTTGTAAATAGGAGAAAATTCTCATAGATTTTGAAGATTTGGTTTGATCTTGAGTGGCTTTAAGCCCTCTATATTTGTAACTTTTAGATCTTTTTGAGATCTGATCCTATCTTAGAAGATAGGAAATTTAGCTTACATGAACTCTTTAAATACTCCATATTTTGTAATGGACATCATCTTGGATGAGGGCAGAAGATGGACGAGTGATTCTAAGACTTAATGAAACACCATATATGCATTTTGGCTTTAGCCTTTTGTTAATGATGTTTTCATTTATGTTTTGTTAATCCTAATACATTAATAGGTCTAATAGCTTTAGACTTAATGATCTATTATGTGTGGGATGTTTATATTATAAATATCATCTATAATTTGCTGCTCAAAATATAAATGTTGTGATCATATCTCCAATTACAATTATAGGATTTATCTTTGAATTTTAATTGAATGATGAAATGTATAGGTTACTTTCAGATTTATCTCACTATAATTATATGCAATTATAAGATCACAGGGTTATGTTTGTGTGTCGTCCTCTGTCACTAAAACTTGAGCTGCCAATACATGTTTTGAATTTATTTAATACAGTCATAAGGTTCATTGCAGATTTCTCTCTTGGACCTGACAGTTGGATGTTCTTCTCTCATGTAGACGCTTGGACACACATCACTAACTCACTGATAGGTTTATCTCTTTTCTTTTTCTTAATTCTGTCATTTACATATTAGTGAAACCATAATGTATGGTTCGGCTTTTGACTACCCACCTGTCTGTGTTTCATAGTATATTCAATGCAAAATTTGTTAGTTTTATAAAGGAAAACAAAAAAGTTTTAAATGTTCTTTATTTATTTACTTCTTAATAGAAATAACTTTCGCATTTGATTTCGTAAGTTTCGATTAAAACTTGCAAATTGTAAATGATGTATATAAGTGATATTAGTGTAGTTTCTGCTTAAAATATCTACAATAGTTATATTATTGCATAATGTACATATACAATAGTATCTAGTAATTAGTTAATGATTTATTTCTCTTGTTTATTTTCTTTTAGGAATTTAGATTGACTAACAAAGCCATTAAACCTGTCGGAACGAGTTACACCAAACGACTTGGGTTATTTAGACAACCCTGGACCGAACTCGTTCTTCCAGTTGACGGACGGTCAATTTTGCCCGTCAACAGAAATCCTATGATGAAATCCATAGATATGGTCTCCCATTTCCACTCGAGAATTGGTAGGGGCTACAACAACCCTGCTAGATGTCGGTGCTCTGCCTTAACCTGCTGATATTCTATACATTTAGCTAAGTAATCAACTATGTCCTTTTTCAGTCCGGGCCAATAAAACATTTCTTAGTGGCTGTGATCATTTTATGATAACCCGGATGAACAATATATGGTATTTTATGTAGTTCACCCATTATGAACCTCTTCAATTCGTCACAATTTGGAATATACAACCTAACTTTGTAAGTTAGTAGGCCATCATTCAACAATTGATAACCCTCATATTTCAGCCATGTGGGCTCTTTCTCTAGGCATGATTTCACAGTTTTGAAAAATGCATTTGGTTTTTGTGCACTTTTGACTCTCTCCTTGATGTCTGGTTCATCGATGCTTATAGCTGCCAAGTGAATCACTTTCATACTTCTACTAAGGGCATCAACCACCCTATATTCCTTTCCTTTAATATGTTTGATTTGAAAATCAAACTCACCGAGGAGAGGCATCCACATATCTTGTCTATCATTGAGTTTTGGTTGATCAAACAAATATCTCAACCCACTATGGTCTGTCATAAGTATAAATATTCTACCTAGGAGGTGACGCCTCCACATTTTTAAAGCATGTACCATGGCAGCCAATTCCAAATCATGGGTCACATAATTGATTTCATACTCATTCTATTTTCTGGATTCATAGCAAATCACATGTCCTTCTTTCATAATGACTTATCCAAGCCCTTCCTTGCAGGCATATGTACACACAAGGAAGTACTTGTTTGGGTTTGCAATATTCAACACAGGTGCATTGGTTATAAGGTATTTCAGCTGTTGGAATCTCTCTTCACATTCTAATGTCCAAATTAGTTTAATTCCCTTTTTATAAAGGGAGGTGATTGGTAAACCAATCTTGGAAAATCACTTTGAACCTTCTATAGTATCCTACTCAGCCCATAAAGGATATGATATCAGATACATCTTTTGGGGTAGGAAAATCCATAATGGATTTGATATTTTTAGGATCAACTTCCACTCCTTCTTCAGAGATAACATGGCCTAAGAAATGGACTTGTTTTTGGAAAAAGTCACACTTACTAAACTTTTCATAGAGCTGATGTTCTCTAAGCACTTGAAGCACTAACTCGATATGTTATTCATGCTCTTCCCTACTCTTAGAATACTATATTATGATATCATCAATGAAAACCAACACAAATCTTTCCAAGAAATTACTGAGTACATTATTCATTAAGCACATAAAAGTGGTTGGTGCATTGGTAAGCCCAAATGGCACCACCATAAATTCATAGTGCCCATATATTTTCCTAAAGGATGTTTTGTGGATGTCTTCATCCTTAATTCAAACTTGATGGTATCCAGACCTCAAGTCAATCTTGGAGAAAATTGTAGCACCCTTTGATTGGTCAAACAAGTCATCAATCCTTGGTAATGGATACTTATTCTTAATGGTCATCTTATTGAGTTGTCTATAGTCTATACACAATGTGAGTGTGCCATCCTTATTTTTCACAAACAAAGTTGGTGTTCCCAAAGGAGATACACTAGGACAAATGTAACCTTTGTCCAACATTTCCTTTAACTGTAGTTTGAGATCAACTAGCTCTGGCGTACTCATTCTATAGGGTGCTCTAGACATTGGCATCACTCCTGGTACAATTTATATTCAAAAGTAAATATATCTTCTTGGAGGTAGACCTGGTACCTCTTCTGGAAACACATCTTTATACTCTCTTAATGTAGGATGGTCCTCTAAGCTTGGTTTATTGTCCTCAACAGAGTTCAACACTTGTATTGCATACAAAGGACATCCTTTTCTACAATACTTCTTCCTTTGAAGGGATGATATTTGTCTCACTAAGATAGGTTTTTGAATTCTTTGCAGGGTTATTTTCCTCCCTTCTTCATCTTCACACTCCAAATTTTTATTACAACAGTCCAACTTGGATTTATGGGAAGCCAACCAGTCCATGCCAATCAACAATTTATAAGATCTTAAAGGAAGCATGCTTAAGGTTTCTTGGGTGGACAATCCATTCACAATGAATTGGCATGTTGGTATGACATTTGCCACTTTTCTTTTTGTTCTAGTGGCCAGTTGTACCAACCATGATTTAACATGTTTTACTTGATGCAATTTACATTTCTCAATAGTTTAAGGGGAAACATAACTTAGATTAGAACTGGGGTTAATTAAAATGGAAACTCGATGGTTGGAAATCATACCTTCCATCTCCACCATTGAAGCTTGCTGGTCATCTTGTCTATTATCCAAGCCTACATAAATATGTGGCATGCTCCTAACCACATCATTGACTATGGTAGCCTCTTGGATGTTGTAGACTCTCCGATTGTTCCATTTCCTATGTGGGAAGTCCCTCAACAGATGTTCTTCTCCACAACCCCAACATTTTGATGGTTCTCTCTTTGTACTATCATTATTTCTTGGGGCTGATCCAAAGGGTTTATTACCACTTTGGGATGGAAAATTCTGTTGATATACACTTTTAATAGCAAGGCTCATCTTAGAGATTTTTCCGTGACTCTTAAATCTTGAGGATTTAAACCCCTTCATATTGAATCCCAATTTACTTTTCTTCTTCCATCCCTTATGAGGTTCTACCTTATTCTTGAATTGCTCATAGCAATGCCTTGCCATTTGAATAGTGTCTTCTAAAGTCTTAAGTTAATCAAACTCAATTTTGTCCTGGAAGAACTAAGGAAATCCACTAATAAATCATTGCATCTTTACATTTTCATCCTTTATGTAGTGCACATACCTCATCAACTCAATAAATTTGTTGATATATTCATCTATTGTGAGCTTTCCTAGCTTGAGTTCATAGAAATCCTTGGTCTTCCCATCATAGTATTTTTCAGAGAGATACTTCTTCTTAAAGTATTTCTCAAATTTTTTCCATGACAATTCCTTCTCATGGATTCCTTTCACATTCATAAGGTCCTCTGACCAAATGGAGGCCTTTCCATTCAACTTGAAAATGGTTATTCATGCCTTTAAGTTTACAGAGTAGTCATGGAATCTGAAGTACTTCTTCAAGCCAAGTAGCCAAACTTCTACTTCTTCCCCCTTTTTAGTTTCTCCATTGAAAGTGGGTGGTTTGGATTTCTTAAACTCTTCAGGGTCATGGCTCTTGGAATGTTTCCTCTTCTTTCTTCTCCTCTGGGAATTTGAACTAGTCTCACTACTAGACAATTCCTTGGAGATATTAGTTTCCTCACTAGAGGATTCTTTCGTTGAATGTCTCTTGGCTCCATGTTGGGCCTTCTTTGAGGTACTCCTCCTTGCATGGCTACTTTCAGGACCATGCTTTTGTATCTCAGGTGGACTTTGGGTTTTCTTAGTATGATGTCTATCCACATTACTGGATACTATCCCATGTTGCAACTGCCTCTGTATATCTGATAGGCTTTGCAATAGGACTACATTAATTTCAATTTGTTTTTCCTATTCTTTTATCATCCTTTCATTGTCAGCCTTACAACTCTGTAATTCTTCCATGAGGCTTCTTATAGTTTCATCCAAATCCGGAGGGGTTTTCACCGCCCTCCTCTCATTATATTCTTCTTCTTTATTGTGGGATATCTCCCCTAACTCATGGTGTGTCACCATTCTTTACGTTGTAGTTTTCCTTGCTGTCCACTGACTATTTGAGTGTTGATAAAATATTTTATGTTAGTTAATTATCTACTAGTTTATGAACAACACATGCAATTTGTAAGGTGAAGTCAACTTCATTATTTGGAACACTAGAAATACACAGTTCGGGTTTTTAGAACATATAACAACAACATAAATTTGTATTCCTCTCTTCAGTAGTGGTTTAAATAATCTTCTTATGAATGGGGTAAGATAGGGTGTTACCCCCTTAAAAGTTATGTAATAACATTTTATTCGACTCATTCATGAGCCCAAATAGGCCAAGTGTTGTTGCTCGCTCTGATACCAATATGTCATACACCCAACCCCCAAGTAACTTTTTAAGGGATGGGGTATACATTTTTCTCTTTTCTTAATCATATCAAATATTCTCTATCACAACTCCATCGTCTTATGCTCATCAAGATATTTTCAACAATGGTAAGTTCACTCAGAACTGAGCTCTAGGGCAAGGGTTATGATGTTCCAAATTTCTCGGGTTTATATAGGAAAAATCTCTCTTACTGCCACGTGGCATCCTCGTGACCTCACATTGTCCACATCAATTGATGTGGCGACACTCTGGTATTGATGTGGAATTGGCCTAGCCTTCCATAGTGGAACTTCGATCCACGCAGGCCTGCATCCATCATAACTCGGGCCTTTTCCCAACACACTCTTCACTTACCTACGATTAATATGGTATCGATGAATATTCCCTTTCTCTCGATGGACAGTCTCGATGCATGCCAGATCTCCCAAACTACGGTTAGGATCCATTTAACACCTAAGGTTCACCAATCCTACCAGGCCCCACTCAACTCGTCAACCCATTGAAGATTAACATGCGCCATCACACTGATGTTCTTAGTCAACATCAATTCTCCATGTCACCGTAGGGCGCTTAGGATTTCTCGACTAGAGGATGACATTTTCCCCTCCCTATAGTCAAATTAAAATAATTAATTAATATTTCGTAGAATACCATTCTTTGGTAATTAATTACTTAAACCTCATTAAGGATAATTATTCTCCATAAACTAATTATCCAATAATTAATTTTTTCTTAGCCTAATACTCATGGCCCAGTCATCACTGAGGTTTTACTTTCTCTTCCCCCCCCCTCCCTACCCCCCCACCCCTTTAGAAGTAGTTTAGCATTGATTCAATTAATTAGTCAAATCCTAATTATGAGTAATTATATTATGCTACCTCTTGCACAATTGAATGTTGATAAATCTAATGAACTCAAGAAATATTTAGTTTCATATTTCCCTTAGTTTGAAGTGCACAATATACCATTGCTGGTGAGTGGAAGCAATGTTTACTCAGGACGCATAAGAGCTAAAAAAATATGCTACCAAGACAATATCTAGACAAGACATATGGTAGTCACTAGAACATGAAGTTTGGCGGCTTACTCAAATAGTTGGTCTAACAAAATTAAAAATAAAAATTTGAGTCTGGAAGGAATTCTCAGACATGTTTCCACACTCTCCCCAAACTATCATGAGCTTAAGGCTCAAATTATGGTCGATCCTACCTTCTATTACACCAAGGACGCCCATGAGAAGATGTTGGACTACATAATGTCAAGAGAAAAGATGAACCATGGTCTATCTGTAATAGAAAACTACTCGCTATTGAAACCAGGAGATAATCAAGCTATTTCCATGATTTAGTGCCAATAATGTCGTGAAAATTGATGCTAGGGTTTCACGTAGGTTTGGAACAGGAAAATGAGAAATAATCATGACAATCGACGATGTTCGGGGGTGCTAGGAGAAGTGGACACACAAGTTAGGCTTTCGAATGATCAATTAGCTTGGACGATCTCTTACTCTACGGGTGATAAAGATGGAAAAGTCAAGGGGCGTGAACAGTAGAGGGTTCTTCACCACTCCTCCATGTAACCCTAGATTCTCTTAGCTCAGCTACAGGAGAGTCGTCAATCCGCGTGAATCTAGATGACTAGAACACATAGTGGCTACATACAGAGGGACTGTGCACATGTAGGAAAATAGACAAACATGGAATCGATAAGAGAAGGCAATGTGCATGCATGAGAATTTATGCACACTGGGGGAAATAAAATTCCAAGAGGCATAATGGAGTTAACCTACACTCTGATCCATTGTCAAGCCAAGTATTGGTAGAACTTGTAACTCCACTGATGTAAATTGCATTAGCTTGAGATTCAATAAATATACAAAATGTGACTGTTGGTCTTCTCCAACGGATGAGTCTTCCTATCACCTAAAACTCTTCATATTTACAATTTATGTTACAGGTAACACAATCTCAAAGATTATGTATCCAACATAGACCCCAACTTTAACAAGTAGATGCACTCTTATTACCATAAGTATCTATGCCTTTATTACTATATACATTTACAAAGGGTAACTCTTCATTTTGGTCATAGGTTCAACACCCAAAAAAAAATATTGTAAGTTGTAGTAAGGCCATTTCCACCCTCTACACAACCATATATGTCAATTTATAAGGAACGAAAATTGACTACTACTTCTAAAGAAAATTGACTATTTTTAGCGATTATATTCCCTAATTCTCAATTCTTCACTTCTACATGACCATTTTCTATATGGTAATCGAGAGTGGATTTTCTATATCAAATTTGATACTTTTCTATGAAAGTCTTAATAAATTGAATGACAAAATGTATTCCTTTGTCTCTCATAAGTTCTCCTTGATATCCAAGGCAAGTGAAAAATTCCGCATTAAAAAAAATCAATAACTCTTTAAACTATGGCCTTTTACCTAATTTACCTATTTTGTTATATGTACAACCCAATACATGTTGATGTTACGTCCATAAAGGACGTATTGATGTTACTTATAAGGGAGGTGTGATCCGTTCAATGAAATCTAACCCTCACTTCTCAATGGGTTTAAGGCTAATATTACTTACATACAAAAATACACATAATTAGCAAATAAACATAATTAGTAGAGAAAAAAAAAAAAAACAACAACGATATTATAAGTTTGCTAACTAGGGATATATAAGTGAAGTAAACCAAACGTGAGTAGACATCTTCAATGAAATTAATTTGATGATGTTCTAATGAATTTTTGCGAATGACATTAGGAGACATATGCCTTTATTAATATTCATATATTTTTCTTGTATTTGCATTTACCTTTATTTTTTATACTTGTTTTTTTTCAAATTGTGTACGAGTGTCAAAATGAAGGCAATGCATTATTTTAACTAAAATAAATTTTAATGACTTTTTTTATTCTTTGAGATTGTAACACCATTTTGTACTTTATTACTAGTCTATGTAGTTTGGTCAAACATTGCAATCCATCCATTGAGAAGGAAATTGAGAAGGAAGAGATAAGGAACATATTAAAAAAACCAATTCAAACCAATTCATATGAAGGATACTAACATGGAATTTGTAATTAATAAAATGGCGCATTTCTTGATAAATATTTAGAAGCACAAAGTTTTATAATTTTTTTTATCATTATAAAGTTATATACAAAGGTTTAATGACACGATTAACTTGCATACAAAGGTTTAATGACATGATTAACCATAGGGCATGATATCATAAGAAAATCCTTAGAAAGGAGAGTGACTTGATCGAATGTCTCACTACCACACAAATCTAACTACTCTAGTGATGAAAGTAATGATGATTTAGTTTGTCATGAGAAAATTATGAAACCATCCTTACATGGTATGATTATCACTTCACAATTTTTAATTTTTTTGATAAGTAGTTTGAATTTTTGTATTAATTAATTTGAAATATTATCTCAAGTATCGTTTCCCTTTTTCATGGGATATGTTGAGAAAGAACAAACCCGAACAAGAGCCTAATTTAGAAGGGGTTGATGTATCCACCTAAGAAATTATTCAAAACGTCAAAATAATTGTAAGAGGACCAACATAATGTAGTATTAGAAATACCATAGAGGGCACTAGATTGTAATAAGTTGAGTGAAATAAGAGGTTTAACCCATTGGTCTAGTACCTCAAACATTTTCTTCCTATCTTGGTGCCATTGATAGGGAAATGGGAGGCATGCAATAGAAAAAATGGAAAGTTGAAGTTCATAAAATGATAAAATAATGATTAGTAAATGAGGGACTTATATCCCACTCACTTCACCAACATGGATACTTTGTGGAATTAACTTTATGTTATCTGTTCTTAGTCTTGAATAGAGATATAGATCTTTAAAATGGCTACAAGGCCTACGTTCTCATTACAATTTTGAGTGAAACTACTTAGGCTTTGACCACCAATAGGCATAAAAGGGCTCTATTTTATCCAAGGTGTAAAAATCAACACTTATTCCAGGCATGGTCTAAACGTTCTATGTTTTGGTCCTTTTTGTTGGAATCCAATGACATAAATCTAGACGAAATCACAATTTTTTGTTATTTAAATTGCATTTTTGAATGCATAAATGGATTCAACATACTGAAAAACCCCTAGGCACTTGTATTATATAGAATTAACCACTCAAATATACAGACCCAACAATTTTTGGCCGGATTCCAGGTAAAATTAAATAGAAAATGTCCTCAGAAAAGAACCAAAATGTAGAACATTTAAACTACAACCTTATTCCACCAATAGAGGTTTCCACAAATACTCAATTTCAAGAGCTATGTAGGCAATATTTTTCCGATTTGTAGAATTAGGAACAAAGGATAATACACCCTTCTGGTTATAGGTTAATAGTACTACATATAGCCAAGAGATGAATTGTTTGAATGCTCCTTAGTGTGCAATGCCCAAAGGCATCACATCACCAATTATAATTGCAAGTATATCATTGTTTTGATGTTGTAGTAAGAACAATCCAATGTAAACCACTTGAAATAAGTGGTTGCATTGAAATTGAGGAAAATGAGTCATTGTAGGTTATCCCAATTATACAACCATAAATGAGTTGTGGAGAGCCATACAAATTGGAAAATAGATTTGTGCTTGATATTGTGGTAACAAGACACATAATTCAATGCATATAAACCTAATGGATGATCACAAAATATGGTATATAGAAAAAACTGAATCACATATAAGAGAATTCTTATTGTAAATAAAATCAATTAAATAATGGACATGGAGATTTTATCCTAGAAACCTGAATGGGAAAACCTGCTTCGAATGGTTTCTTTGTTTTCATTTTGGAAATATTTGGTTACAGTGCAACTCATGGATCTCTATGCATACTCCCCTCCTTGGCCAAAAACCCTTTGAGAGTGAAAGTACAAGAATAAATAGGGAGAGTTGAGGTAATAGGAAGGTAGATAGACCTTGTTACCGCTCAAACTCTACCCTAGGAGGAAAATTTCTAACCTCAATGAGAGATCCTAGAGGAACAACAAGCAAGTTACCCACTATAACCTTGGTAGCCTTTCCCCACACTTTAGAATAAGGAAGCTAATCTACCCTATCCTGAGAGAATCCTTAAAGGTCAATCTAAGTTAGTATTGTTAAGTGTGGAGTGATGAGATGAGAGTGCAGATTAACCTAGATTGTCTTGATTAACCAAAGAAACAAATTTGCATTTAGGATGTTGCATAGATGTGTTGAGTTTCAAGACAACCTATTTAATCAAATTAAAAATATGTGTGCTCAGAAGTCTTCTTTCCAGCAGTTAACCTTGTAAAAGATAAACATTATAAGGCAGAAATTAATGCTGAAAGTGAAATGGATGATTTTATGTATACCAGTTCTGGTTGATTCTTTAAATATTTAATCATATCATGAAAGTCATGAGAAGTTAAGAGACAATGAAAAGTATAGAGTAAAAAAAATGAGGCCAACGATCTCAAGTGATTGAACACTAAGTTACAATAAATAGATTATAAGTTATTTGAATATGTTATCCACAGATTCCCAGTGCACAATATGTTGGCAAATGCTTAGCAGGTAGTGTATGCTTGTCATTGATGACAAGTACAACAATGAAGATGGCAGGATCAAAGTGTGCATCGATAGACAAACAGGAACAACGAAGGCTTAGGAGGAATTAGCGCAGAGTCGAAATTATTCCAAGAAAGAAGGATGTGTAAGCTTGGAGAAGAAGTGTCACTGATCGTTGGATCCCATCCAAAATTCTTGACAGCATGAGGGCTGTCAGATCTGAATAAAAACAAGAAGAGCGCACGCTGAAGAGGAGGATAGATCTCAGGCGTTAGATCTGAGAGCAGGATCCGACCACCGTTGGATCGGGGAAAACCTGCACAGTGTTTAACGTGCAAGGAGAAAATGGGCTCACAAAATCCCGAAAGTAGGAGGATTGTCCATCTCAAGGGGTTATGAGGACCATCGATCCTAGTCCTTGTCAGAGTTTCGGGGATCGCGAGTTGAAGTTGTCAAAGAATATTGACATCAGGAATCTCGATATCGCGATATGAAAAATCGCGATGAAATCACAGCCGTTAAATCAAGCTTGGATCTGGACCGTTGATGTAACTCCATATCGGAGTTTCGGGGATCGCGAATTGGAGAAGCAAAGAACCCAATGCATCAAGAATGTCGATTTCACGATATGCGAAATCGCGATTCCATCGCAACCGTCAGATCAAGAAGTGATCTAGACCGTTGATCTGACTTCTTCACGGGGTTTCGTGGATCGGGATTTGAAAGTGACAAGAACATTCACCACAGGAATGTCAAAATCGCAATATGCGAAATTGCGAAATGATCTGAGCCATCAGACCAAGCGTTAATCGAGACCGTTGATCCCATGCAGTTTCGGGGTATCAGGGATCACGACTTGGAGAGTCGAGATGCCTCATCTCCAGACTCGCGAAATGCGAAATCGCGAAAGCACCTTATGCATAAGGCTGTGGTCACAGTCCTTGGTCACATCAGCGAGAGATGGACAGATGTCAGAATACAAGGAGGAGCCGAGCCTTGTCGCATGGTCAGGTGGAGAACGACACAGAAGGTGACACGATAGGAATGGGGCCCTTCATCAATACTCCACCATTCCGGACCCCCCCCCGTATTAAAGACAGAAAGGCAAGGGGGGTCTGGAATCACATGAGAGTCGTTGATCTGGACACTTCAATCCTGACCGCTCGAGAGATGCACGCCCAATTCCAGACCCCCCCCCCCTCCGCTTAAAGATAGAATGGAAAGGGGGCTCCAGAATCGAATCCCGACCGTAGATCTGGGAGCACAGATACTAATCGTCTATATTTGCTCGCCGCATATCCAACGTTGTAGATGAATTTAAACAAGATCGCAGGGCTACTAAGGCACGACATAGTGAGACTGCCAGAAACCATTGATGATGTCTGCTAGAGAAGTCGAAGAGACCATTGTGTGATCGCCAGAGGAGATGAAGAGTCTCCAAGCTTCGTCCGGTGAAGGAAGACTATTCTTAGAAGGGATTGAAAAATGGATGGGCATTGAGGCCTGTAACTGAAATAGAGAAAGTGAGTTTGATTTTCACAGAGAAGACAAAGAGTCTCAAACTGCCAGAGAGGCTGAGGAATCTCAGGATAGCATATCGTGATGTTGGACACGCGGGGCGAACCACTAGAGAATATGAAGAGTCACGATGATGATCGGACATAACACTCGAGAGGTGGAGGATAACGACACAGAGTCAACATGCAGAGGCATTGCGAACATTGCATGCACAAGATGCACAGAAGCTATAAATACACAGTACAAAGAAGAGAAAGGGGGCTATTGTTGTTACTGTTGAAGGGTGTTGTGATTGTTTTTGGTGAAGATAATTCATGTTTGAAGAAGGATTAGAGTGCAACAGCTGAAGAGCAGAGAAGAGGAACTGTGCGGTGACTGGGCATAGCGCACAAAGCAACGAAATGCAGCGGAACAGTGATAAGTCAGGTAAGCCATCGTCGAACATCAAATCACTGTAATAAATTCAGTAGCAAAGATTTATATATTTCAGGGTGGTTGGGAGGAGCTAGGGAGGACTAGTGTCCTCAAAGGTTCAGGTGGGTGCTTGAACACAAGGAGTTGGTGCTTCCTTCTAGTTGGTGCTAGAGAAACTAGGGAGTTGGTGCTTCCTTCTAGTTGGTGCTAGAGAAATCAGGGAGTTGGCGCTTCCTTCTAGTGGGTGCTAGAGAAAACAGAGAGTTGGTGCTCTCAACAACTTGCAGCTTTCAAAACTGAGGTTGTAGCCTCACTATGAGTTGGTTCTCATATGTATGATACTGTAAAGATTGTAACCATTACTTATCATATAAAGAAAAAGAGGTTTTTACCCTGCATGGGTTTCCTTGGGAAATATTTGTCTCTGTGTTTCTCATATATGTGAATGATGTTGAAAGTACCATTGTTTATTTCTCTACATTATTGTGATCATCATTTAGTGTCTCTACAAAGAGTTTAAAAGAACCAAAATTGTTTAAGCACGGTAACAAATGATTCACCCCCCCTCTCAGTTGTACAACACAATATCATCATGTCAATGAGCTTGTAAGTTTGTATTCCTTAGATAATCAATCAACAATTTCATCAAAACATACAAAGTGCTAAATCATTTGCTTGAGTGAATGCTATGCCAAGCTTATATTGGAGATCAAATATGAACCTTAACTCATTAGTGCAATTTCAATCTGAAACTGTTTCAGTGCTATGCCAAATTATTTCAGTTAACAACAGAGCCAGAATTTAGGTAACTATTCATTTTTGTGGGATTAGACCATTTAAAATATTTGCACAATGAACCAACAATGTGAAGAACTATTAAGCATTGAAACTTATATGGCAGATCAATAATTTCCAGATTTACCATCAACATTTGTTAGTATACAAAGATCTTAAAACTGAAGAACATTTTTAAATATGATTAATAGTGTTGTAGGTTTTCAAATGCCACCATAGAAACAAATATTCAACAATTGTGAGTAATATGCTAGCACAAAATCACATAAATAGAATTTTGTGATGTTCAGATTGAATCCTTTAAATTTGATTCCTATGATATCATAAATAAAACCTAAAAAGTACCTCAAAATGTTGCATACAATCTTATTATCAATGCTTTAATCATTAAACAACATTGGTTCATTAATTGTGAGGGTCTGTTGCAAAATGATGTGTGAAGTGATCAAGGGTTCGTTACATCCACCTTAATTTATTTATGAAATTAATTTGTTATGCATGGAGGATATTCGGCTTGAAAATGACATATATGAGTATAAACCTCAAACAAAATAAACTAAATGAGTAAAGTAGCCAACCCTTTCCTAGCATTGACAAGTGCTCAGTTATGCCATCAAGAGATTAGAAAAATAATCCCATGGATCATTATACACCTTCAAAACTTGAAAATCATTATTACCAGTCCCATTTAAGTTCTTAAATAAAACCTTGCATTAGAGTATAGGTGTTGTTTTCATGATGTAGAAATTAATTATCAAATTAGTCAAAATAACCTCCATTAAAAAAAAATGAAAAACATATTTCAAACCCTTACAACGTTTTAAGGAAGTCAACCATCGATTAGGTTATTTGAGAAAAATAACCCCTAAGAAAACAAAAATTCCCTTTCAAGGATGTGCCATATGTAAAAATTCAACAATTATAAACTCATTATCTCATCAACTAGTTTCATCATCATATTTTCAACACTTTGAATGCATTCAAGAGAAACTTGAGTTCCTTTTAGGATATAATTTTTTTTTTGTTTGTTAATTTGTGCGGGACCTGTTGGCTACGCGATTAACCTGTGGCTTGAGAAACCGTGACTCAGGGGCATCTAAGCCGTCAAAATCACCCGGGGATCGCACCCGGCCTGAGCCACACCAACCCTTAACATGGTTGGATTTTTTGTCCCCGCAGGTTTCAAACCGGTGACTTTAACATCACAGAGTGTCTTAACAACACACTCCATCACCGACTGTCCTACACCTCGGGGACTCCTTTTAGGATATAATTAGTTTCATTGGGGGATTAGTATTTTTTCTAGGAAAAATATAAAAAAGAGGAAAATAACTCTAGATCCAACTTTGAAAAGACACAAATCGATTTAGAAAATATAGCCACTAAAAGAATGTGATTTGTAAACAAATGTATTAACTAGTAAACAATAGATTGATTTAACATAGAGGTATTTCTTGAGGTCAACCTGTCATCAAAATCCCAACCTTGTTGCAAATATGAAGAGGTTTACTCATGCAAACTTGAAAGGATGCAACTTAGATTAGAAATTTGAACCGTAAGTTGCTTAAAACTAAAATTTAAAAGGGGAATAAATTGTATGAGATGGTAAGAAAATAAATGGAAAACCATAATGCTAACATTGAGCATGGAGTCTGCTCCACTCCCTGAGTAATTTCCCTTCTTACCTTGATGTTTGTAGTCCCCAAACACCTCTAGAGAATGCTTGGTAAGCATCAAAGCTAAGATCTAAAAATTGCAAGAGTCATAGGGAGGTTAACCCAAAAGGAAATCAACCTAAGTATTGCAAACTTAAATAATTAAAGAATACATCTAGGGAAAGAAAGTAAAATCCTATGATATTCAACTTCAATACTAATACTTAGCTTCAAAAATTCACAAAGAAACAAGATAGACAAAATATCATACCTTACTTGCATTATTTGTGTTGCTATATCCCCTTCCTCAATGTATTGTGCATGTGAAAAAACATATATAATCATCCTAGGACAAAGTACTCAATAAATAGAGAATATTTCACACCTATATTTAGAAAATCAACATTTTCAACTCTATTTCCAACCATGCCAAGTAAGAGAGGCGCCCTTCTTAAATAGGTGAGGAGCCTCTGAATACCGTACAATGAAAACCACGATCTATAATGAAACAATGAGCTCATACCATGTGCCAAGGTGAAACCATGAGCCTAAAACCATGTTCCCAAGTCAAACCATGGGAAAATTCCTCCATTTGTTACAAGAAAATACTCAAAGGTAGGGCTCCCTCTGTCAGATAGTTGGCTTAGCTTGATGAATAGTTGGTATGGATTTTTGGTTGTCATTGATGTCAACCATTGGAGAGTGATATTGTAGATTGATTTCAACCTTTAGTGATTGATTTCAACCCTTAGTGATTGATTTCAACCCTTGGAGAAAGTTTGGTGGTGAATTCTGGTAGCACAAAGGTTTGGGTAATGGACCCAAGTTTGTTTGATGTATAATGGTATGAGTTTTAATATATTTGAAGGTAAGACTATTCTATATGGCTAGTACATGTCATTCCATTTCCGGTGGTATGTGGAATGTCACATAACTCCTCACGGTTAGAGAGTTATGGCCATGTGAAGTTGGAGAACACTCATGAGTCATTTAGAAGCCCCAAAAGGTCAAAGTAGTCAAAGTGGTTTAAGAGATTTTTAGAAGGTAAATAATAAAGTGAAGTGATGAGTGTACTATAAGTCAAAGTGGATACAAAATAAATTATATAAATAATAAAGTTAATGTATAAATTACTAATTTGACAAGTGGTTAGAAGTTGGTTAACCCTAAAATAAGGAAAGTGGGTTAAGATGGTTAAAAGGTAACCCCTTGAGGAAGCTACATGAAAGTATAAATAAGAGGCAAGGATCTCTCATTTTATATCACACTTGAGCATATTGAATATATACAGGTGACTGGGGTAACCAAAGGATATCTAAGCCGAATTTCGGAGAGAAGGTGAAGTAAAGAAAGCCGAAATTCAAGGGAGGATAAATTCTTTTGATGATGCTTTCTAAGGTATGTCATTTACAGGTCATCTCAACATTTTTGCAATAATTTTTTTTTCTAGAATGATTCAGACCGTGAAATTGATAGGCCATTGAGAAAACATATCCAAGTAGCTATGGTACACGTTTCAACTTGTGGGTCATTGTAGTTTTGGAGTTACACTCTGTGGAAAATAGGGTTTGTGGCTAGTCTTGAAACTAGTCTAAAACAGGTGTTTCAAATAAAAAAGTCATAAATTCTTCATAAAATATCCAAATTAAGTAAGACAAATTTTTTTTGTTAGAGTATAGTCTGTAGTATTCTGTGTAATATTTTCATATCCATACAACAAATATTCTGGGCGGGGCAAGCTCTACAAGTTCGCTCTCTAGAATAAGCCAAAATTCAACAAGGTATGCCATTTTTTCTATAACTTCTTTTCTGAGAGGTTCCAAGTAGTGACACCTGGAGGAATTGGACAAAACACAATGAAGAACATTGTGTACTATTTTTAGATCTTTATTCATTACAAGTACATAGTTATGATTATTTCAATTTAGGCTTGTTGACTAATCCAAAACTAGTCATGTGAAGACTAAAGAAAAGTTTGATGAAAATGCTAGTCTCTTATTGTTAAAGTTAAGGAAGGTTTTCAGGGATGTGATAATATACACCAGGTCTATTACAAAGTTACAAATCAGATTTGGATGATGAAATTGATGAGGGATTTTGGTTGAGGTACATGTTGGGTACATGGTTGAGACAAGTAGTTGATGAGTTGGCACATACATGAGGTGTATAGTTTATGATGTTGGTACATATTGATGAGTTATAGTTGATGATTATTTGATACATGATTGGTACATACTTGGTACATGGTTGGATGCACTTGTTTATGGTATAGGTTGATTACAGGTTGTTTGGTATAGGTTGGTGCATGGTTGATGCACTTGTTTATGGTACATGTTTATTATAGGTTAAGGTACAGGTTGTTTGGTGCAAATTTATTGTTATAGATTTACAAAAATTCATCTCAAAGTGATAGTGTGACAATGGTTCCATCATTCTACTTATACGACAGGGCGGTTGGATGGGGCAAAGATAGGTGGTTGTAGCCACCTTTCGGTTGTAGTCGAAGAACATAGGGGGTTGTAGCCTCCATCTAGTTGTAGCCAGAGAATAGGGGAGTTGGATCTTCCCTTGGGTTGTAGCCTGAGAAACTAGGGGGTTGGAGCCTCCTTCCAGTTGCAGTTGGGAAACAAAGGAAATTGGTGCTTCCAATGAATGTAATTCTTCAAGACATATAAGAAAAAACATTTCATGGTTTTCTCCCGCTTTGGGTTTCCATGTAAAACACTGGTGTACTGTGTATGTGTATGATTTTTCACTTGTTCATTGCTTATTTACTCTGCATTTATTGGATTATAATGCTACATTGATATAACACTTGGATTATATGGTTAAAAAGGATTAAATTGCTCTATTACTGATTCACCCCCCCTCTCAGTAATCTAACAATTGGTATCAGAGCAAGTTCCTTCAGAAATCATTTTAACCACTGAAAGGTAGATCATGGAGAGAAACAAATTGTATAAAAATGGAATACAAAAGTTTGATGCATAGAAGTATGCATTTTGGAGCATAAGGATGAAGACATATATACAGGCACAGGGATTTGAAATTTGGCAATCAATTGTAGATGGATACACAGTACCAATAGTTCCGCCAACAAATGACAAAGTAGTGAAACTCGATAAGAATAATTCCAAAGCCACAAAAGCACTTCTGAATGGTCTTGGTGAAACGATGTTCACCAAAGTTGCACATTGTAAATCTGCTAAAGAGATTTGGGACAAAATTCGAAACATTTATGAAGGGGATTCAAAAGTCAAAGCAACAAAGCTTGAAACTTACAGAGGTCAGTTTGAACAACTAAAGATGAAGGAAGATGAGAATATTGCAGCTTACTTCTTACGGGTCGATGAAACAGTAAATGCAATCATAGGATTGGGAGAAGAAATCAACGAATTTTTAATTGTTCAAAAGGTACTATGATATCTTCCTATGAGATTTGACTCTAAGATATCAACACTAGAAGAAATATCAGATATAAACTCAATAAGAATGGATGAATTACATGGAATGTTCATAGCATTTGAAATGAGAACTGAACAGGAAAATCTAGATGTAAAAGAAGCAGCCTTCAAAGCATCCAAAATATCAAAGAAAAAGGGAAAGCAACAAGAAAAATAACATAGCAGCAATAGTGACATCTCAAAAGATGATGAAGAAGTGGCCAACTTTGTTAGAAGACTGAATAAGGGAACCAACGGTAGGCATAGAGGTAATCTTCTTTTAATTTGTTTTAATTGTGATGGTATTGGTCATTTTACTAACAAATGTCCTCATAATAAAAAGAGAAATGATGAAGGTGACTCAAAAAACAAACAAACATATAAAGGAAAAAGAACCACAAATAAAGTTTTCAAGAAAATCTTATGCACCAAAGAAGACATCTCATCATCAAATGCAGATGAAGTCAGTGACAGTGAGACAAAAGGATTTCTATTCATGGAATTAGAAGACTCTGATAAAGAAGATTCCGAAGTAGAATATGAAGAAGCCAAAGAAGAAATTGAAGAGGCAGAAGTTGACTACCGAGGGGAATTGATTAGTGCCATAGAAGTTATCAGAAGAGAAAAGAGGAAAAACAAGAAGCTACAAGCGGAACTAGACAAGAAAGAAGACACTCAGGAATTAGAAAAAAAGATCACAAATTTGAAGGTTCAAATTGAAGAAGATAAAAGAATTAAAGAAGCACTCAAGGAACAACTAGAAGGAAGAGACAAGATCATTGAAAATTTGGAAGCATAAATTGTCACATTAAGAAAGGATCTTCAAAAGAAAAATATGCAGAACAACTCAAAAGTTTTGAATGACGTTATCAACAGTCAAATGCCTAATCATGACAAGTCTGGACTAAGATACAATCAAATAGAAAAGGGATCAAGCTCCAAAACAACAAAACAAGAAACATATCCAAAACTCTATGCAGAAACAATCAAAGGGGAACAGAAGGTATATAAAGAAAATTACAGGGACAATCCTCCACTGAGAAGATTCGGATTTCAGAATCAACAATCGACATAAACATATAGTTATTAAGAAGAAGAAGGATTCATAAGAGCACCTCCCTTCAGAAGATATTGAACTCCCAAGTATCAAACTATCGTTTTTGGTTTATGTTATGGATGTAATAAGTTTGGACATAAAGTTGTGAATTGCAGAGCTAACAACAGGAACATAAACAACTTTGAAATTCATACACAAAAGGATTATCCAAGAAGGCCTAGTGAAACACATAGAAGAAGTTACAACAGGTTTGAATCATTGAGAACTGAAGTGGAATGCTACAAGTGTAACAACTTTGGACACATGGCCAAAGATTGCAGAATGACAACCCCTCCTAGAGAACCACAATAGAACAACAACAATCACATACATGAACCTCAGAAAAGAACATGGATAAGAAAGCATAATCAGTACATCAATGAAGAATGCACACTCGCTCTACAAGATAAACATAAGAAACATGGTTGGTATGTTGACAGTGGCTGTTCAAAACACATGACATGTGATCGAGATAGGTTTCTTACATTGTTACACATTATTTTGGTCACTTTGGTGATGTCTCTACAGTTATGTGTTCAGGCTCTCATAAGGACTTTTTTCCTAAGAAAAGTGATTGTTGTATTCTTCCACAAAACACATTTTTAAGATGAGTTCACAGGATGACTATGTTGTAGGGTGCGAGAATATTGATTCTCACAGGAAACCCTATACCTAGCCTGCAAGGTGTTCGTAGTCTGCTCTATAGGTAGGGTGCGAACCTATTTTGAAGATTAAAAGGAAGAGGAAGTTACGAAGGTTCTAGAAGAGTATCCTCTAGAAAATGAGTTGGCATTTGCATGGTTGGCATCCTACTGACTTCTCATATTTAGTGGGATCATCCTCATCCATTTAACCATCTCTCCTTCTCCTATATAATGAAGGGTTTCTTAAGGAAGAGGTTAAGCAAGATTGAATGGAGAATTGATGAAAGAATTGTGTGAAGAACCCTGTTTGGATTGAAGTTTGAAGACTCTATTTGTCTATCAAGTTGTATTGGATCTTCTTCATGCAAGTGTAGAGAAAGTGTGTGTGTTGGAACCAAGGACCACTAAAAGGAATCTTGCGAAATCAAGGTGATCTGGTTGTATCTTCTACTTTCATTTAATATAATACAACAACATGTCCCTTTCCCATAAAATCACTCTTATTTTATTGCATAACTCCTTGATCATATGCATAGGTTGACATTGAATATACTTTGATATCTTCACTTTGGTTGGTTTGTGTTGTCTTGGACCTGATCTCACAAGAGCACTGAAGCAAAGTAGGAACAACAGAGACCTAAGGAAGTGATATAAAGGTATGTCACTCATTCCTTCTTGGTAGTAGATTCAATGACTGCAACTTAGAGAAAGAGTCATGTCCTGTCCTGTTTTGTTCTAGATCTAGGTGGATCTAGGGAGATCTGTTAGTGTCCGCACATACTGATTTATTCTGTAACAAAAGTGGCGACTCCGTTGGGGATACAACTCATTTTTGTTGTCTTTTGTTGGCCATTTTCTCTTGGTCTACCTATTTCATTGCCAACCAGTCTCTGAGTATGTAAGAGACCCTTATAGACTCTCTAGACCTAGAAGTTCACTCAAAATTTTTGTCCCTTTTCCAAATTTTCATAATTTAGAAACCTTCTCACACTGTACCTCTCTGTAGCCCGCGAGAACCTTTCATTTTCGCACCCCACTGTTCAGTCCAGTGTGACATCCTCACATCCTGCTAGTGTCTAGACTACGAGAATGCCTCATTCTTGCACTGTACTCCACTACTAGGTTGTGAACCCATTTATAAAAGTTTTGGATCAGGTCTTTTTGTCTTTTTTGATGCCCATATTTGTTTGTTCATCTAGGAAGAACTTATTTTTCCATTGTTTGACTGTTTCTTGACTTCAAATCTTGCGGTCGATTAGTTTTTGGAGATCGAAAACTCTTCTTAATCTTTTTTTTTACTTCTCAACCTTTTACCAACAAGGGTATAATCTTGGATTTTGAGATCTTAGTGCTTGTTTGGTCAAAAGTCATTGATTAGTTTAAAAGTTGGGATTATTATTTCTTTAGGTTGCTTGCTGCTTAGAAAAGTTCTTTGTCCATATACATTTCAAGAAACGTTTTCTTGTTGATTTTTATTTTTATCTCCATTGAAAGATTTGATTTGGGCATTTATTGAGTATTGTTTTTTCTTTGGTTTCTTACCTTTTCTTAGCTCCATCCCTATTTTTGGCTTCTAAATTTTTTTTCTTTTTAAGTCTTGTTCTTTTAAGCAATCATTCAGAAAATATTGGCATTAAAAGAGAACGAATAGTGAATTTATGTTATCCATGATTGTTTGGTACTACATTTGAAAAGAGAATTGTACATCGTAGTTTGCATTGTTCCAAAAAAAATCCTTTCTCCCTATTGTAGATATAATTCATCGAACGAAAGTTTGTATCATTCATTTCTATTTACGCAAAGTTGGGTCTAAGTCTTACAGAACATTGGTTTCATCTCCGCCTCCCTCTTGAGTAACAACAACCTTTAATAATATTGCGCAATTTTTAAAATTCAACTAGTAACTTTTTCTAGGGATCTTTTGTAGCAACATTAGATAAGCTAGAGCTTTGGAATAGGCAGTGAGACACACTCTCCAAAGAACAAAACACACAATAGTATCTTGTGATAAGGAGTGTCAAATTCCATTTGCAGTATTTTGTGCTGGGAAGCCCTTCTCACACAAGGGTCAAACCTGAGGTCACATTGAGATTGACAGAGTTACTCACCCTGCTTTGTTGATATTAGTGTATAGATTGCATGTATTATGGGGGTCACTTGAAGGTATACCCACAATGATGATTGGAAGCCTCTCAAGTTGATTTTGGGCTAGATACCCTACCCTTGCGTGTGGATCAGACTGTTGATTGTTTCCCCAGGCATCATTGTTGTTTGTGGTAACCTTAGTAGCCTATATTCTTAAGGTATTACACAAGGTGATTTTGAAGGGGTAAGTCTTCACGGTACCTGGAATCGATGTTGGCCAGACTCACTCGGGCTCCTTGGAGGGTATACCCATGATTATGTGTGGGAGCTTGCACCAGGGTGTAAGTTCGTTAAGAAGGTCGTCAACATAACTTTTCCACGCTAGCCCAACCCCTTCTTGTCTCGTCGTCGCGACGTTGTATTTCATCACCAACTAGTGACTTCGGAATTGGAATGTCTTGTTTGCTTGGTTTTGATTCCTAGATTTTACTAGTGCGTGTTGTTTGTTTACCTAAGTTGGCCATAGAATTTCTTTCGTAAGATTTTAACTCGATCACAATTGACCCTCCACGCCGTTCACGTAGAATGCAAGGCCTACCCCTGGAAGATTTGGAAGGTTCTCAACCCTTGTTCGAGTGAATTCTTCCGGAGAAATAGTTGATGAGTCTTCTGGATTACCAACCGGACCTTTCACATGACCTGAGGGTCAAGATCCTTTTTGGACTACTGGCATTTTTAGACGGGATCTCTTTGTCTTAGGAGAAGGCATTGATATCACTATCACACCTGAGTTGCCCGAAACATCCGATCCAGACGCAATACCTTTTACTACTGCCTATTATTTTCCTAGTTCAGACGCTTTGCCAGCCGACCACATCTTGACTATCCCCCTACAAACGGTCCATTACATGATGGTCCCAGATACTACGCGTCCTCACACCAGGATTACAGTGGCTAGACAAGCTCCCATTGGCATGCCACTTTCACCTAGATTCACCCCAACACTTCCCCCCGGATATCATGCATTGAATGTTTCCATTCTCGCTCCTACACAAATCCCATATGGGACTCCTGGAATTTCCACTCCTTCTCCGCACCATCTCGTTCCTGGTTTCATTCTGACACTTCATTGACCCCCTTTTAAAGGACCTCTTCCATCCTCTATTGGAGGCACCGACCCTAGTGGAACCATCCCGTCTTTCACACCTAATTACTAGATTCTTGTCGGTGGAAAATTTCACCAAGGAGACCAAACCCAATCCCCTTTTGTAGGACAAATCCCAATTGGGACGCAACCCACTATCGGAGGGCAACCCCCACCTATCCAACCCTATGGACAAAACATACCTCCATCCTTGGCCCAGTATTGGAACTATCTTATCCAAAATAATCCTCACTCGACTGGGGGAAACAACCTCAAGCTAGCTCCTTCATACCCCTAGTACATACCAACCATATCCAGGTACATCCAATCCTATTTGGGGCTTGAACGCTCAACCCCACACCCCTGTTCAAGGGAACAAACCCAACCAATACAACCCTATAAATTACCTGCCTCCACACCAACAACTGAATTTGCATGGATCTTCGCATTATATGCAAACTGCTTATGGTCCTACTGGTATACCTACAGGGATCCCTCCCCAAAGTCACCAAGACCCACACGTGAATAGAAAATTACCCTTCTTAACCACCCCGAACCTCCCTGATCTGTCGAGAATTTTAAATGATTTGATCCATCACTCTCCTCAATGGCCCGCGATACCGGCCAAACTACCATCCAACATCCCTAAATTCAATGGTAAACCAGGAGAGGACCCGAACAATCATGTAATGACTTTTCACCTTTGGTGTTCATCCAACTCTTTGATGGATGACTCTATTCATTTACACCTTTTTTAGCGAACTCTCACACGTTCCACCGTGAAGTGGTATATATAATTACCACAAGGCTTCTTCACTGACTTCAACACCCTCGCTATGGATTTCCTCACCCACTACCAGTTACCAATCTGTTATGAAATGGGAACTAAAATTTTGAGTTCTTTCAAACAAACCAAAGCCACTCATATCTCTGATCACATTCATGAGTGGCAATGGAGATGACGTCTCATCAAACTCGAACTTCTTGATCAGTTGTTGTCAGAGTGGTTCACAAAATCATTCATGAATGACATCACTCATGACATCACCATGGGTGGAGTTGTCATATAAGAACAAGCGATCAGTCGTGCTCAATACCTCGACCTCGTTTACTCACAAACGGGTACTCTTTACGACTTACTCCCTGATGCACCTCGTCCTTCTACTTCTGCTACTTCAACTACTCTTGTTGCTTCTCATGCAGCTGATGGTGTGATTGGCACTTTCCATGCCCAACCCCATTCCATCCAAGCCTCTAGCAACAATCCCGAATCTGTTGCTTCTAATGTTCAAAATTATCCATCTCCTACCCCTCCCACCAACAAGACTTCTGAGGTGAACTCTGTTCAATATACCCCCGCTGGAAAAAATAAATCCAAAAAAGGGAAGGGTAAGAACAAGGAGGATAAAAATAATCCGCAATCTGAGAAGACCAAAACACAACCTGTTGATGATAAGGATAAGCGCAAACCCCGATAGACTTGTCTTATCTGTGGTGATGATCACTACACTAAGGATTGTCCAAGACGAGCCAAGGTTACTAAGTTCCTTCAAGGGACCCCGAAACTGCCTACTTCGGATGTGTTGTCACAACCCTTCCCTTCTCAACAACAAGCCCAATTGGTCAATCATGACCAACCTTCCCCCTCCACTACATCCTATGTCTTAATGTGTACAAGTGATTCAAAGAAGAATGACATCGCACTTACCACTCGAGCCAAAGATTATTCTTCCTCCAAAGAGAAGGTTGATGAAATACCTCCTTCGTTGGTCCAACCATCTCCCACAACTCCACCTACCAATGATCCTCTTCATCTCGAATGATCGAGCCTAGATACAGTTCTTCGCCCTCCCCCAAAGTGTGTTGTTTGAAAATCTGCTTTCAATCCTCATGCATGTGCTACCCAGAACTATAGTATTGTCGAAGATCTGGCCCAAGCACCATCCACGATGTCAGCCCTCGAAGTCCTTCAGAGTTGTCCTATACAAAAAAAGGCACTGTTGAAAGATATTGGTGGAATCGACCCTACCGATACAAATTTAATAATTTTTTACTTGGAAGATCACATTCCAAGGTTACCCCCTCAACTTGCATTCCAAATACAAGTTATTGTCCCCGACAAGAACATTTGTAGAACGATTATTGATGAGGGTGCCTCGACGTGTGTCATGTCTATTACCTGATGGAAAGCCATCAACTCTCCTCCTTTAACTGAATCCCACAACATGCTCAAAGCCTTCAATGGCTCTGGTTTTAAGCCTTACGGTGTCCTCCCTTCATTGCCTATTACGTTATAAGGCAAAACGGTCAACGTTGAAGTGGAGGTCTTTGACACTCCTCTCGATTACAACCTTCTAGTTGGCCGTAGCTGGATCGATTCCATGGATGTAGTTGTTTCCACTCTTTTTTGTGTCGTACGTTTCCCACATCAAGGAAAAGTAATTACGGTGGACCAATTGGCCTTCTTTCACTCCGATGCACGTATCGACAGCGTACCTTTCATTGCAAAAACAACCCCTGGATATGAGAATGTTAGTGTTGGTCTTCTTAAAGATTCCTCTTTGATGGGTACTTTTCCCATTCCACCACCCGATGTTCCACATCCGTTCGTCGCCTCGATCAATATGATTTCCACCTCTGTTTGAGAAACCCCTACATCTTACGATCCATAGATAGTACCCAACCCTGACGATCATCTTCATTATGGTGACCAAATGCCTTTGAGTCCGGTCGAATCCACTTATCAATCCATTCAATCGACAACCCCTTCTACCCCCTCTCTTGGTGATTTATCTCCGGATCCATTCCGCATCATTTTTCCTACAAACGAGATGATTATGTCTGTTATGTCCATGGAAGATACCCCTTGGGATGATGGACATCATCGTTCCATCCTCTTCCTGGAAAAACACACCATTGAGAGTTACCGATGGATCTCGACCCCATTGACCGTTGTCGTCATTTCTATCATTCCCAAGTCTACACACGATATGTTCTATGAAGGGAACTTAAGTAATATCTCACCCACCATCCCCCTCGACATATCCATCAAACCTGGAGTTGTCAAAAATGTGCATATTGGATCTTCATGTTCCCATGACGAAGTTGTCACCTACAAGTCTCTTTTCCAAGAATTTCGTGATGTATTCACATGGAGCTATGAAGAAATGCCATGTATTGACCCCGACATTGTTGTACACGAGATTAAGACATACCCGGGTGCTAAACCCATCCAGCAACGACTTCGTCCGGTCCACCCATGTAAATCAGCTGATATCAAGCTTGAATTTGAGAAACTTCTCAAAGCTGGCTTAATTTACCCTATGGCTCTAACTGACTTGGTTTCCAATCTTGTTCCGGTTAACAAGAAACAAGGTACGATCCACGTGTGCGTCGATTATAGAGACATTAATAAAGCTTGTCCTAAAGACAACTTTCCTACCCCCTTCATTGACCAGATCATCGACGATTGTGCCAGAAGTGAAATCTTACCTGCAAACCAACACAAGACCGCTTTTATTTGTCCTTGGGGCACTTTCACCTACCGAAAACTTCCCTTCGGTTTAAAGAATACCGACACAACTTTTCAACGTGCTATGTATTATTCCTTTCATGATATAAATCACATTGTGCATCCATATCTTGATGACTTGCCAGCTCATTCCATGTGTCGTGTAGGTCATCCAACACACCTCCGCACCATTTTCCTTCGCTGTCGGTTTTACCATATATGCTTGAATCCCCACAAATGTGTTTTTTGTGTAGAATCCGACCAACTTCTAGGATTTATTGTTTCATTTCAAGGGATCAGGGTAGATCCTTTGAAGGTCGAGGTGATTCTCAATCTCCCTCCTCCTTCCTCACTTCGCCAGCTACAAAGTTTGCAAGTGAAGGAAAACTTTCTACGTCGTTTCATCCCAAACTATGCAGAGTTAACTCTTGGTTTTACTCGATTGCTCAAGAAAGGTTCTGAATTTGTATGGGATACCACTGCCAACAAATATTTTGATGCTTTAAAACTTACCTTAACCCGTACCCCACTACTTTTCCCACCTGATTACAGTCGAGATTATTTCCTGTATCTCGCAGCCTCAGACTCTACCATTGCTATGGTTCTAGTCTAGGAGGATGATTCTCATGATGAACATGTCATTTATTATTTGAGTCAGAGTCTCATGACTACCGAAACCAAGTATTTACATGTTGAAAAATTGGCCTTGGCCATTGTTATAACCCTAAATTGCACCACACATGCTTACCTGGCATCAGGCCAACTCATATACCTTCTTTGCCAAAACTATGTGTTGATGGGCGACATTGACCGTCTGTCAACTGGAAGAGTGGAACCGGTCCGGGTTGTCTAATAACCCAAGACGTTTGGGATGAACCACCCTGACGGGTTTAGCGGCTCCGTTAGCCGATCTAAGGTCCTAAGAAAACAAAAAAGAAAACTACTCTAAACTAACTAATCTAACAAAAATAACTATTAAACAAACTAAACTAATCTAACTAAAAAAAGAAATAAAACAAACTAATACACTAATCTAACTATTCTATATATATACAATCTACTATCTAATACTATACTAACTCTAAGAAATCAAATATCTAACTACTAACTAAAATAAATCTTATTCACAAAATGTAAAATATTAACAATTTACAGATTTGAATGAAAACCTGAAAAACTCATTTGTATTCTGCCCTAAGACAGTGAGAGATATTTTTTGTTGATTTTATAATTTTATGAAACAAAAATTAAATAAAAACTAACTAAACTAAACAACTAATATACTAACTTTAACTACTAATCTAACTAAACATATATCTAACTAAACTACTTAAATTATACTAACAAATTAATCAAACAAATAAATAACAAACTGACCTGGAGAAACGCTCCAAGTTTGTCCTGTGTGTAATGATTGTCTTAGCTGATCGGAAGGGGGAAACCCACACCGAATTATTCAGAAGCTTGTCGTAAACAATAAGCTGCAGTGCTCTTCAAATATGATTACAGGACAAACAAGACATAAAAATTACAACAATCTTATGATTTATAAATCTTCACAGTTAGATAAACCTGTATGCAAAGATCTATACAAAATGATTCAATTAACGAAGAAGAGA
>ML793455.1:207234-229439 GCA_009831015.1 Picea engelmannii | reverse complement strand
TGATTACAGGACAAACAAGACATAAAAATTACAACAATCTTATGATTTATAAATCTTCACAGTTAGATAAACCTGTATGCAAAGATCTATACAAAATGATTCAATTAACGAAGAAGAGAAATCTGTGATTCATTAACTGAAACAAAGTAATTGTTGTATTTTTAAGTAATGAAAGAAATCAGATATGGATAAAACATTAATCATATCATTCTGCAATAGACTATGATAGCTAAAGTAGTCTATAATCAACTGCAAAGTGACGTGCATAAACTTGAAACAAAAGATTGATATTATGAAAGCGAAAGTTGTAGCAATAACATCAAATCTCATCTCAGTTTGTATTAGAAATCCATAGCCTGTTTCTCCCACAAGTGAGGATGCCTTATTACACAAAATAATAAGTATTTAAAGACCTTCCATAAGGTCAAACATCCCTGTGGAAGTTATCAAAACTGTTTACATAAAATCTGGGAAGATATCCCAAGTCTGACTAAACTAGGAACCTAAAATAAAACTAAAACACACAAATATCTCCTAGACTGTCCAGCATGCCCAATGCAATTCGGATGTACCTGAAAAGGGTTAAAAATGGACAAGTTAGAAGGATATTTTATTGATAAAAATGATAAAAATCTAATTCTATAGACTAGCTACAGAATCTTGAGATTTTGTAGCTGGTCTAAATCAAACACAAAATCAACATTAAAATCAATTCAAATCTTTAAAGAATTAAATTCAACTATTAACAAGTATCTAATAGCTATTTGAAAGACAAACGAATCATTCAAATTGAAATTGTTATACTAGTTTGAGATCAAAACACGACTAAGACCAATCAAACAACTACAGAAATGCATATACTCTGTTTCGTTTGTTGTCACAAAATCGGGTAAACAGAATCGTAATGAACAGTAATGAAATCGTTTTCATATCAACTGGAATAGATACAGTTAAACAAATCGATTTCCTTATCCATCAACAGTAAACACGACCGAGTCTATATGAAAACAACAGGATCACTTTCAGATTTGATACAATTGTATTAACATAAACATACGATCCATCAAATCAAAACTGGTGTGTCAATTACTACAAATGAAATGATAATGGAATCAATCTAATGATAACAGGATCTGTAGGATTTGTTCAATCGTTTGTTATTTCTATTTGGGGCAAACAAATTGATTGACATTGAACGAAATCGTTCATTTCAAAACGAACTTATTAACCGAATTTGACAGAGATAACATTTGTCGATCTGGGTTTAATCAACTTGTTTTGCAAATTAAAATCAAGCAGAGAAGCATCTATGATACAAATCCAACTCATGAAAACAATCGTACTAACTGAAAATACACAGCAATCCAATCAAGACAAGAGCGAATCAAACAGTTGGAGTTTAACATAGTCATTGTGAATCAAAACCGCTCCATGAGTCGGGTGTAGATATCTTTTGTACAGTCTTAAATGAGAATATCATTTTCATATGAAACATAGTCGTTCTTTCCAAATCAGATTCAATCAGAGTTGTATTCCTAAGTTAGAAGATTACATCACGTCAATCCAAACTCACAAAGTCGTTTCAAAATCACAGCATACAAACTAACCATAATGAAATCATACCAAACCAAAACATGATCGTGCTCTAAATTTAGCATGAAAACCTCATGTTCATATTAGATACAAACAAATCCAATCGAAAGAAAACCATCGATTTCGTTAACTCAACAGACAAACGAATCAAATCCGACAAAAACCAATCAATCGCTAAACTAGGCATGACCGAATCATTTAACCAAATCATAACCTCATTTAATTTTAGCAAAGCAAAAACAATGTACAAGATGAACAACATTATGACACAGCCATTTCAAATGATAGACAGAGCTATTTGAAAACCAAACTCAAATCATTATATTAATCCGAGCAAATCACAAAACAAAATTGATACCTAAATTCATACTTGGATGACGAGCAAACAACATTGATCATGACATTTTGGAGTTGACAATGGCTGTAGCCGATTCAACATTCCTAAATATGATGGAACCAGTGGTTTTTTGCTTCCTATCATTTGCTTGAAGCTTGTCCCTTTGGCTGGTCAACACTGCAACTTGGTTTTCCAACGCTTTGATTTTCGATTGAAGTAAGGGAACGTCTATATAGTATCGTTCCAACCACACATCACATTGGTCACATGACGACTGTCTGGGCTTCGAAAATGCAGGTGAGGCTTTGGTTACATTGTCGAGGGTTTCATTAGGTAGCTTGATCCCAGGGTAGATAGGAATGTTCCTTAGGCAAGGGGGGAGATTAGAAATGAAGTCATAGGGTGGTTCGGAGTGCAGACCCTGTGAGTAAGGGTACTCACTAGCTAGGAAGCATTCTATGTCAGAGTCTGAGTCTTCACTGAGGACTATGGGCTTCTTCTCAGCACTAGGTTTAGGCTTATTCCTAGCCATTCTCGAGATAAGCCAAGCATTCTTTTTACCTTTGCCATCAACAATAGGGTTTGCCTTGGCCTTTTTTCTTATAGGATTTTTAATAGCCTCAACCTTGTTTGCTAAAATGTCGGGTAAGTCAATATCAGGGTCGACTAAGGGTTTAGGAGAGGGCAGTAGGACATGGAAGGGTACGGGTGGCCCGACCTTAGTTTCATTAAACATAGGCTTGTCAATTTGGACAGGCTTTGTATCATCAAAACCATTTCGAGAAATAAAAGATTGCCAACTATCACCGTGGAGATTTAAGTGATGAACAACGATGAGTCTGATTAGGCCATGGTGGAACAGGCTACTATCGGCCTTTTCTCGTTTAAACCTTTTTGACATTTTATAAAGGCTACGCTGGAAGTAAAAAGGCATATTCAATGGGTAACCCATAAAATTCATTAACAGTCTAAGGTGACAAAGGAAAACCAATCCGTATCGACCCTCACAAGTCACGAATTGTTTGACCACCATCAGAAGATCATGCCATCATGGTTTAAGTGTGAAAATGGGCATACCTCTGTCACAGGATGTGACCTTTCGTGAGACAAACAGTAGTGACCATGGAACCTCCTCCACTTTAGAATTTTTAAACCAACGCTGGCCCATGGCTGCTAACCCGGTGGCAGAGCTAATGAACTCTTCACTGGTTTCCAACTGAATGTCACCCACCTTGGCTCTACAGCCATCAAAAGTCAGGGTGAAATGTTGTGCAACAAATAGATTAAAACCCTCGAATCTTTGTACAAAGGTGAGCCAAACACTATCCTCTAAGTCTTTCCGTGCATTGTCGAACAACAGCAAGGCTTGGCTACCGTTTGGCTCAATTCGCACCATCGGTGCCATGGAGAAGAGCACACGGTAAGTCCAGGGTTTGAATCATAGCATACACAGGAGCAGAGTGCACGAAGGGTTACCCGAGCTAACAGAGGTGAAACAGGGATAAGGGATAGTCATTAATGACATCGTGTGAAGGTGGTGGAGCTATTCACTGGCCATGCAGAATAGTCATTACCAACGGTACAACCGTCAGTGCTTTCAACTATACAAATCACCACACACATGTGTTATAACTATGCCATATCAATCAATCCATTGAAACCTTTGGTGATTGGATAAACCATGCGTGCAATCAAACATTATGCCATAGATTTAAAACCGTACAAATCGAAACCAATACCAATGTTTAACTAATGTGCCTACTGCGTTTTATCACATGCACTAGGTGTCATATTAAATGATATATATCAAGGGTTTAAACATAACACCTATGTATTTTTATGAAACCAATGGTCAAGTAGATCAAATCAAAGAACATATAAATCCAATCGCCAATGAATCACAAACTTAATCACTCATGAAATGAAACTACATGATCAATCAAATAATGTCAAATGAGTGCAGATCAAAAGGCCTTGCCAACTATATAATTATAAGTAAAATGAAAATACAATGGGCATATCGAAAAGAAGAATAACGACAACTTAATAATTTAATGCGACTTCGAAAGACCAAGTTTTCACACTTACAGTCGTGAAAATAAAAATGAAGGTAAGTGTGCAAATGGCGCAAAGAATAAAAGTGTCGTTTATTTGAGAATTGCGACGAAAAATTAATGTTTGCAAAACATTAGTGTAGGCAGCCTATAAGACAGTAGAAAAATGTGAATTGGCTGCCAACACTATGTGAACAAACTCTTTGAAAATCCTCTTGTGTCAAGGCCCACGCGCCCTAACCCATTACTGCACGCATGTACATGCTGGCAGGTCCAATACAACCCGCGTGTACCTAAAAAAACACAAAAATAGGAAAGTTGTTGACAGGAAAAAAAGATATGGGTCAGTTAACTGAAACTCTCGGCCATGCATGGCCGAGAGTTCATCCAAAACCCTAGCTCCTTCTAGCCTATAAAAGAAGGGGTAGGGGTACCATTTGGAGGAGAAAGAATATAGCGAAGAAACTCTGCCCATTTGCCGAATCCATTGTCCCAACCCTTTAGAATTTCCTCAAGCCAAAGGAGAATTAACGCAAAGCAGTTGGAGGACAAAAGAAGAGGAGGAGCCCAAGATAAGGATCAAGGAACGGTGGTCGGTCTCGACTTTGATTCTAAGTTGATTCATTTTGAAAATAATAAAAGAATACTTTTCCTGTCCCAATGCATGAGTTATCTATGATTTGTTTAATTTGTTCTTAATTTCTAACCCTCAAGTAGAAAAGTAGCGTGCATGCATCATTGTTTCTTTTGATTGCAGGTTATCGTTGGGAAGGAGAAGCACCAACAAGCAGACAAAAGTGCAACGGAGGATCTACACCAAACATCAGTAACAAGGATGGTAGTTCCTTTCCATGTATGTATTGTGAAAGAGGGGTTTTAAGTTTTGGGTGGTAGGTTAAAAAGTAATTTCTTTACGGTCAAAATCTGCATGCAAGTCTGACCCTAGTTTGCTAGTCCGTAGGGTATTTTTCCCAACAACAAAATTGGTGACCATACTGGGGAAGATACTCTTTAGGGTTTCCAGATTTAGTTGAGTTTTTGGGTAGTTTAAGAGATTAGATTTTCTGTTTCTTTGCCTGTATTTTTTTGTAAACACTGAGCTAGCAGGGATCCTGGTTCTTTATACCAATTTTCCCTGACTGTTGCTTGATGACAATTGTCGGGACACACAGAGGTACACGTGGCCTGCAGAAGGCCAGCACGTGTGTACCCGCACCCTAACCTCTTACAGACCGTGTGTGAACGCTAGTTGTAGAGATTTCAGTAGCGTGTAGGATTTCAGAGAGCTTGAGAGGCACTCCTCCTCTTCCCTATCAGAATTATACATTCTCAGGGGGTTTTCTGGATCCTGTCTGAGTCTTGCTGGTTCACAGTCTTGTCTCAGTTTGTCTTGTTGTGTTTTGTTATTCCTTGCAATTATTTTTCTTTTCTGTTAGAAGAAGCATCCAAGCATTCAAGAGACCCTGGTTATCAATACCAGAGGCCTCTTCCTAGTCTGGGCTGTGTTTATTTTTCTCTTAGAGTTTATACATACACGCAGCCTGTACAGGGTCAGCCCGCGTGTAAACACGTTCTGTTTTAGCTTAGCACGCGTTCGCACGCGTGCTGTTTCAGTGACAGTAGCATGCTTGACAGGATGCCTTTCAATCAGGGTGGGGCAGTCATCCCCTCCTGTGGTGAGAAGTGTTCCTCTCAGGTGTTTGAGTCTAGGGTTGAACAGTCAGTAGGTTAGGGCCTCTTACCCTTAGCCTGTTTTTTCTTAGTTGATAATTGATAGAAAAGATAAAAAAGAAAAAATTTGTTTGATGGTTTTTAGACAAGCGTAAGAGTCTGTGCTTTCTTGATTGCCATTGTGTGTCTTTGCTCTGATTCTTTGCGATCTTCTCTTTAAGCAAGAATTTTCCTTTTTCTTGGTTTTAGGCTTGTCGGTATTTTCCCTTTGTTGCTTGATTAGCACGTAAATTAAAAAAAAAAGAAAAAAAAATCTTTTCATTTTTCTTCTTTGTTTGAAGATTGTGTCTCTGTATCAATAGCTAGGGAGAAGTCTGTTTGTTCATAAGTTTTTTGCAGTGCATTTAGAGCATAAGTAGCTTGTATTCGAGCGAAATTCCTTTATGTTTGCTGCATGAAATCTTAGAAAAAATGAAAAGAAAAAGAAGTCTTTCTTTATGAAAAGTTGTTGATTTTTGCATTTAGTAAAAGTCTTTTGTTTCCAGCTTTCTTCATTCATTTTTGCTTTGAGTCTTTACACATCATTAGTTTCACCTTCATACCCCGTGATGTAAAAAATCCCATAAAAGAAACGCTAATTTAAAATCTATTAGACTTTTTGTTTGTAGGGTTCATACACTAGTTCAGGACCACTAAACCACTGAACCCTACAAACAAAAAGTAGTATGAACCCCAACCACTAATACTTGGCCATCGGTCATTGTACCAATCCAATTTTATGAACGCTTGTCAGTGCCTCACACAACTATGGAAACAAACGTTGTTACTTCCTCTGGGAATTCTTCCATTCCCACCAACGTTGCTACCACAGGAGAAGGATCTCCTAACTTACCGTCGTCGGTCCGAGCCACCATGATCTTGGACGCAACTACGTCGCACAGTGGACCGATCCCATCTATCGTGGCGGCCACAACTCCCTTCACACCTAGTGCGACAGGCCCTCCGTTCTCATACAGTATGCCTAGTTCGGGTACAAGTACTGCACTCACTCACTCCACTTTACAGACTTTGGGTCTGGGGGCAGGGAGCTCTAACGCTCCTCTGCAAGGTCAACTTGGGGGCACTTCCATCCCTTTTAATGATTTTCCTTACACTGGAGGTCATATCTCTCCTTCGTCCCCTTCGCTTGGTGGTCTGCATCAGCAGTCCGTCGGGCAACTTGCACACACTAGTTTATTTGGAGCCGGGAGTCAAGGAACACTTGTGCACACTATGCCGGTAGGTTCATCACCGTTTGTTTGGAACGTGACGTTTTGTAACAACACTTTCGCATCCACCACTTTCCCGTCTGGGGGCACTCCCATTTTTGGACAGTCTACTCCGGTGCAGGGTACTATTCTTGTGTCGGGGGCACATATGGCAGGACCTTGGAACGTAGGACAAGGATCCATTCCCTCCTATGGAATGTCGTTCTGGGGTAATTCTTTCCACAGTCAATGGAACCCTGGACAGACTTCTATGCCTCTCCCATTAGGACCGGCATGGGGTAATCCTTCCCAAAGTCATTCAAACACGATGCATGCCCAACATCCTATGTCCTTTATGGGGAATCAGCCAATGATGTCTCCACAGATGCAAAATCCTTACGCTGGTCAGGGCCATGGGTTCTACCAGAATCTGGGCCAGCAGCCAAACTTTTCCTGGCAACCTGGTGCCAATCAAACTCCAGGACCCTTTTTTCCAGGCTATCAGCGGCAACCCAAACTACCATTCCTGGCGATGTTACACTTGCCAGATTTGACAAGGTTGTTAAATGATCCTATTTGTCACAATCCACATTGGCCTCCTATGCCAACGAAGTTGCCTTCGGACATTCCAAAGTTCGAGGCCAAACCTAATGAAGATCCAGGTGATCATGTGACTACCTTCCATCTTTAGTGTTCATCTAACTCATTGAAAGATGACTTCGTTCAGTTGCGATTGTTTCAACGCACGCTTATCGGGAGTGCCGTAAAATGGTACATCGAGCTCGATCGCTCAAGATACTCTTCCTTTGGCGAACTGGCGATGTCCTTCCTTAACCATTTCCAGTTACCTGTGAGATATGACGTTGGCACAGAATTGCTCACCAATTTCGAACAGACAACATCGGACCATATCTCTGAGCATATCCGAGAGTGGAGACGCCGGAAGAGTCTAATCAAAGTACCAGTCCCAACAACATTCCTTCTTGAGTGGTTCCTTAAGTCTCTGATCCCACAATTATCCAAAGACATCGCAACTTCTAGAGTTTTCTTCGAAGAAGATGCCATCATGAGGGCTCAACAGTTTGAGCTCATCTATTCTCAGTCTGGTTTATTGTACAACATCCTGCCGGATGCACCACGATCGATACTGGATAAAACTAGACAGAGATATAGACCACATGCCGATGGTATAGTTGGCTCAACACAAACCAAGACAGCTGAGCAATTGACAAAGCAATTGCAACAGTTATCTATACAACACTCAGCATCCATCCAGACTACTACTTTGGCTGCTCCTCCTACCCAAATGTCGAAAGTACACTCCGTGCAGACGACTAACCCGAAGGCCACCCAGCAGCCTGAAGGGAAGAAAAAACAATGAAAAAAGGGTAAGGGGGAGAAAAAACCCACTGATAATGCTGGCGAGGGCACCATGGAAAAACAGAAGGCAAGGTATCCGTGCAACTTGTGTGCAGAAGACCACCCGACCCATCTATGTCCTCGACTTGCAAAGGCCCAAAAGTTTGTCACACAACAATAGCAAGCAGTGTTGACTAATCCCTTTCAACATAGGCAAAATTTAACTCAAGCCTCTACAAGTGCCGAAGGGGGCAGCCAAGAAACCTGCCCTCCTCCAAACAATTCCTCATCTGCGAACGTATATATGGTTAGGGGTGATGCTTTCATAACGACTAGAGCACACGACTATAGTAAACCAAGTGCCTCTGAGAAGGGTAAAGAAGACGAACTCCTGTCTCTTCCTCTACAGATCGAGAAGACGTTGGGAGAAACAATGACACGCATTCCAAAGGGTGCATTTAGCTTCTCACAACCCAAACGCAAGGGCCGCCTAGAATTACTCTGTGGTGGAAGATTTATCACAAACTCCTTGTGCGATGTCCGCTTTGGAGGTCCTCCAAAGCTGCCCTGCTTAGAGGAAAGCCTTGTTAACTACTTTAGGCTCTACTGAGACTTGTAACCCAGGTACCATCATGCTAGATACAACCGACTTAAAACCTTGTCTGCCTTACCATGTAGCATTTCAGATAGTAGTGGCTCATCCCACGAAAAGTTTTACACGAAATATCTTTCGCACGATGGTCGACGAGGGCGCCTCGACATGCGTTATGTCGTTAGCATGTTGGAAGGCCATTGGCCAGCCCGCTTTGTCTCCGTCACCTACTCTCCTCACTGCGTTCGACGGTCGTTCTTTCCGACCACATGGCATCGTCCCTTCTTTCCCTGTGCAGTTAGGAGGGAAGACCGTGTGCGTCGAAGTAGAGGTAGTTGATTCCCCCCTCGACTATAATCTCTTGTTAGGACGGAGTTGGACTTATGCTATGCAAGCTGTGGTTGCTACAGTTTTCCGAGTCTTGTTGTTTCCACACGAGGGTTGGATAGTGACCATCGATCAATTGTCCTTCTCTAGACCTGACCCAGCTTTGGGGGCATCCATGGTTCCCATGATTGATAATCCTCAAGCCGGTGTCGTTAATGTAGGATTTGGTTTGTGCCCATCCTTGATGGGTACCTTCGATTACCCACCTCCTCATGACGATGTCAAGTTTATATCTAATCACCACAAGGCTGAGATTTTTCAAGTTTCATCGTTCCACGTGACTTACTTTGAGGATACGTGGATTCTTCCTTCCCCATCAGCCACGATGGATGAGACAAGGCACTCCAGCATGTCCATGCCCTTGTCGGCTACTAAAGTAGCGTACTCTTTAGTCCAGCAAGTTTCAACTAACCCTGATCTGACTCCCGCACAAGAGTTGGATCCACTTTAGGGCCTATTTGGGCTCAGGGTTCTCTTGCTACCATCGATTCGTTAGACTTAGTCTTGCCTTCTGACGAAGCAGTAATCGAGGCGATGACTAGTCCGGAAAAACCTTGGGAAGATCTTCATCACAGATCATACTTCCTCCCAGAGTTAAGCCAAATCAAAGCAGGAGAATTCGCTATCACCATGACGAGAGATCATCCATGTCCTATTAATCTCTTAGCTACACAAGAAAATTATGCTGAGGGAAATATGGCGACTATCGCAGAAACTATACCTATCAACATCTCCCGAAACCCTGGCATTGTGGAGAATGTCTTCGTCGGGGTGGATTTCTCCCCTGAAGAGATTCAAATTTATACGGATCTTTTCAAAGAATTTCATGATGTTTTTGCCTGGTCTTATGAGGAAATGCCAGGTATCGATCTGAAAATAGTTGAACATGAAATCACAACGTATCCTGATGCTAAGCCTGTTTGACAAAACTTTTGTCCAGTCAATCCTAAGAAAGCAGCAGCCATTAAGCTTGAGGTTGAGAAATTGCTCAAGGCAGGTTTCATTTATCCTATTCATTTGACTCAATGGGTGTCAAACCCCGTGCCGGTCAATAAAAAACAAGGCACGATTAGTGTATGTACCGATTTCCGTGATTTGAACAAGGCATGTCCAAAAGATAATTTTCCAACCCCATTCATTTGACGTGATCATTGATGAATGTGCCGGTTTTGAAGCCTTTTCGTTCATGGATGGTTTTTCCAGATATAATCAAATCCAAATCAAACCTAAAGACCAACACAAAACAACATTCATTTGTCCGTGGGGTACATTCGCCTATCGTAAGATGCCTTTTGGCCTCAAGAATGTTGGAGCCACTTTCCATCGGGCCATGTCTTTTGCGTTTCATGACCTCAAACACATAGTCGAGGCCTATCTAGATGATTTAGCATCACGCTCTCGCAAGCGAAAGGATCATCCTATGCACCTCAGACTAATCTTCGAACGCTGTCGCTACTTCAGGATTCGCTTGAATCCCAACAAGTGCAACTTTCGCGTCACGTCAGGATGTTTGTTAGGTTTCATCATGTCAACAACAGGGATCATGGTGGATCCTCTTAAGGTGGAGGCAATAATCCAGTTGCCCCCCCCACGCACAATCTTACAACTTCAAAGTCTTCAAGGCAAGGAAAACTTCTTACGACGCTTCATCGCCAACTATGCCGAAATCACCAAGGGCTTTATGCATTTACTTAAGAAAGATGTTCCCTTTTTCTGGGACGAAGCCGCTCAATGCTCTTTCGACGCATTAAAACACGCCCTCACAACCGCACCTTTGCTACGACCACCTAATTATAACAAGGATTTCTTATTATATCTGGCTGCCGCAGAGTCAACCATAGGCATGGTTTTAGTTCAGGAAGATGATTCATTTTCAAAATACATGATCTATTACCTGAGCCGAGGCCTCGTAGGACCGGAACTTAATTATTCCCATCTCGAAAAAATTGCGTTGGCAACAGTTCATGCTGTTCAACGGTTCCGTCACTATGTTCTATTTCGCAAGACCACCATCGTCGCTGTCGTGAATCCATTCCAGTATATGTTGACACGATGAGTTATCGGCGGAAAAATTAGTAGATGGGTGGTCATCCTCCAAGAATTTGACTTAGACTTCATTTCAGCAAAGTCCAAGAAGTCATTGGTCTTCACAGAACTTATTTCGGAGCTTCCGGATGAGTCAGGTGACGTTGTGCCTGAGGAATCGCCTATCCTGGGGGATATGTTTTTGATTGAATATTCAGACCCCTGGTATGGAGATATACTGATCTATCTCCAGACTTTGAAGTTCCCCACCTCTGCTTCTCGTGACGAGCGTCGGTGGATACGCCATCAGGCTAAGAATTATCTCATACTCGATGATACATTGTATCGGAGAGGTGTAGACTACATCTTGTGTCGATGTCTCACTCATGAGGAGGCCATCATAGTGCTCAACGATTTTCATACAAGAGCTTGTAGCGGTCACTTATCTGGGTTGGCAACAACCCAAAAGATTTTACGAGTAGGTTACTTCTGGCCCACACTTATCAAAGATATTATCGAGTCGGTCAAGAAGTGCCATCCGTGCCAAATCTTCTCACGGAAGATGAGGGCACATCCAGCTCCTATGTTTCCTGTCATCACAGTTGGTCCCTTCACTAAGTGGGGTATTGATTATACTACATGAAACCCCCCGTCAGCAAGGGGGCACCGCTATATCATCGTAGCTGTCGACTACTTCACTAAGTGGGTCTAAGCTATGCCAACATTTAAAGATGATGGAGAGACTGCAACTCTCTTCTTATTCAACCAGATTATAGCACGGTTCGACATCCTGAGAGAGATTGTCACTGACCATGGCAGTCACTTTTAGAACCAAATGATGTCCGAATTAACATCAAAGCTTGGGTTACGGCAAGAAAATTCCTCACCTTACTACCCCCAAGCCAATGGGCAGGTGGAAGCTGTAAACAAAACCCTTAAGACTATTCTACAACGAACTATCAACTCAGCCAATTCAAATTGGCATTTGATGTTATACTCGACATTATGGGCTTATCGAACATCTGTTAAGACTACAACCGGTTTCTCACCTTTCCAACTCGTTTATGGGTTGGAGGCAGTCTTGCCCATCGAATGTCAAATCCCATCTCTGAAATTGGCAGTATAGTTATTGCCAGACACTTCTCCACTTGAAGAGCGGTTAGTACACCTTGAGCAACTTGATGAGCAGTGTCACGATGCGGCCCTGGCCAACGAGGCTCATAAACATAAGGTCAAGTGTCAATATGATAGGTCCGTTCATCCTCGGATTTTTTCTTAGGGAGACCTTGTCCTGGTCTATCACCAAGATAAGGACCCCCTGGGGGTGGGAAAGTTTAAACCCATGTGGTTCGGACCCTTCATTATCAAAGAGGTATTAAAAAAGGGTGCTTATCGTTTGGTCTATTTTGAAGGGAATGCTTTGGCGGAGCCTAGAAATGGGCTCTACCTCAAGAAGTATTACTCATAGAAAGGTCACTGTGGGTAAATTTTTGTAACAGATGTATAGTCTTTGTACTATTACCTTTTTACGGTTCTTTTAAAAGTGTTATGGATGTGTCATTGACGTTATCTTTCGTCAATATGGCAGATGTCAAGTGAGTACGAGGTGTTCATTGGGTATGTAGACGGTGCTAGTCGACACACGCGGAGGCTTGCCTCCGCAGCTTGGGTAATCTTTACACCACAGGGTCAGTTGTTATCTTCCGGAGGTATATGCTTAGGTGACACCACAAATAATGTTTCCGAGTATAGTGCAATTATTGAGTTTCTTCGTGACGCATTGTCATTGGGTATCTCTCATCTCTGGGTCTATCTAGACGCTCAACTGGTTGTGTCGCAGCTAAACAGAATATATCGGGTTCACCTTTACACCGACGATTCCTTAGGGTACGTCTCTTAGAATGAAACTTTGAGTATATTACATATTTTCATGTTCCGAGGAGATTAAACCAAATCAAAGATACTCTAGCTAATCACATTTTAGATTGGCATCTTGCCCACATATAAAAAGATCATGGACATAAACATGTAAATACATTTTTGCACACATAATCCATAAGACACAAAAAGAGATAAAAACCATATATAAACATTATAAAATCCTCAGAGTACATAGGTGGACGCAAGCGCCTCAAAAGTGGGAACAATAACGAGTCACCGGGCTTATGCCCTCAAAAAAATATATATACAACAAGGTGCCTATGCACATAAAGAGTCTAAAGTCTGTTCAGGGCCTATGGGCCCTGTTATAATCATCTACAGCACGGGCTAAACGCCTAAACAATCGGACCCATGTCCGAGGTGCCCCCACAACATGAGTCTGCATGGATGGTGTAAGGTCCTCTATCTCTGCCATCGGGACTGTGCAAGTGAGCGCAGTAAAGTTCCACTCAATTCGCCTAAGGACCCTCTCAGCCTCTCCTGCTGGGAGGTTCCCTGCTATTGTTTCTCCCCCAGCGGTGGCAACTGCGGCTTCCGGCCGTGGGCGTCACCTGTTCCGTGCATAGTCGGTAGGTCGCATGGGTCCCACATCTACATACAATAAACGTTCACCCATCAAATACGCTGGCATACAAAAACATGATATATATATAAAAAAAGACATAAAAATTACATATGCAAACAAAAAAAAAACTATACAGGTGGAGACTTACCCATCTCCCCTCGCTCCTCACCAGGAGGCACGGGTATCTCTGGATCTCTCGAAAAGTTGATCCCCGCATATGGGTAGTCCTCGATAGCAGGGATATGTCGTGACAGCCAAGAAAAAAATTCATCGTCGAAGGCCTCAACGGTCCTTCCGCCACCCTGCCGCAGAAGTAACACTGACCATCTGCATATTGCGGGGAAAGTGGCCAGATGTCCTCGTACTGCAATCCGAGGACTGAAGCACGAAACTCTCTCGAAAAATAATGAACACAAGATAGTCCCGAACCTGAAGTTCCTCTGTGTCCGTTGTCGACAATCTGTCAATTGCCTCTTCATACACTCCAACAGTGTGGTACTCCAATCAAAAATTTGTGCATTCATGCACTGGATAGCACAGTTCATCTATGCGCGCGAAGCCTGATGCACGGCTGCTGAGCCGGTAATCCGCCCAATAAGCAATAAAATAGTCTGTAGTGTGAGGTTGGTAATCTTGCTAATAGGTACCGAAGAACCTCTACGATTGGTCCCAGCCTCACAGTACTTAGCTATCAGCTCCAAGACCTTGCTCGGCCCCACAGGAAAAGTCTGAAAGTTTAGTGGTTCCCCCCTCCTTGAGAGGCCAGTCAGAAAGTAAATATCCTCGGTGGTGGGCACCAAGGATTTCCCCTCTAGCATGAACGCCTCTGCGTCAGGGTGCCAGTAATCAATCAAGGCGTTCAATAGCCTTGGTTGCGCGCACATGAATGGACATAAAAATAATTTTAACAAACCGCACTGCATCAACACGGCCACAGCATTCGGATCTGCAACAACTAACTCATTGGAGGCCTCGTGCTACCTTTCCCTCCACTGGACATACATCCTTCCAACACAACAAGGTAAAGGAGGGTCAATACTTCTTTCCATTTTCTTTTTCATCATTCGAGGGGGGTACACACGGCGTGTAGAGGTGACAGTCGCGTGTACATGCGTGCAAGATTTGCTCTGCACGCGTGTACACGCGGGCTGTCTCTGGATAGACCGCGTGTACCTAGGGCCGACCTTTTTGAGGTCGACGCCCACCCAAAAAATAAACTAAATGCTAAAATGGAAGTATTGAATAGCTAGATAAGGGAGTTTGTACTTACTTGGTCCAAGAAGAAGTCCGTTTCGTCCACTGTAGCTCCCAGAATCACGATCTTTGGCAAAGGGGGTCTTTTGGCTCCAGAGTCAATTTCCAAATCAGCAATGGTGATAATGAGCTGCCAGCTTCTATTTATATACTTTTTGGCCTCTTTTTGTCACTTTTTTGGGCCCCCTTATCAATTTCTTTATACCAAAAACCATTTTGAGTGATCCAGGAGTTATATGGGAGGGATTTGATCAGGTATTGGGACAATTGTTTTTTGAGTTTCGAAAAAATATTGACGGTCCATAAAAAAAAATATTTTTTCAAAAATCAACTTGAGCATATAGGTTAGGATACTCCCCCAACTTTTGCATCTTGTTGCCTTTTTCTTATGATTAGTATCGATCCCATCAGGTTGTCGCGACTTGGTGGTAGAGCTTACCAAAACATGGATGCCCTAGGTAGGTCCTGGTTGCATTATGGTGTCCATGCCGTTCCTAACAACACTGTAGGCTCAAGAGTCTGTATAGTCTTTCCTGAATACGAGTTTGAGCCTCATTTGCATGGGTCTTTTTCACTCTTTGTCTTACCCTCCGGACTCCCAAAACATAACTGGTCTCCTTTTAAGCCCTTTTCAGACCCTCTAAAAATGAAAAGATTGCCGAGCGATCTTGTGACCTTTCACGCTCGTTAAACTGAAATTTGAAGTCATGTCTGTCCGGCGGTAGTTTACCCCTTTTTCGGTCCGGACGGTCAACTGTACAAACAGAGGAATACTCTATTGAATTCCCATTCTTTAGAAGAGTATCCTCAGGTATAATTTTATTCCTTTTTCGGGCCTGAGGGACTAAATTTACGAAAAAGAAATCCCCACGGAGTCCATAGTTAAGCTCTTTTCAGACTCCCTGAAATTGAAAAGATCGCTGAGTGACCTTATTCTTTCACACTCGTTAAAATGGTCTAGAAGAACATTCCTAACGGAGTCCATAGTTAAGCTTTTTTCAGACTCCTTAAAAGTGAAAAAATAGCCAAGTGATCTTGTCCTTTTCACACTCGTTAAAATGGTTTTGAATTGACGTCTAATCGGTGCTAGTTTATCCCTTTTTACCGACTAGACTATTTTCGAAAAAGGTACCCCACTGGAGTCTCCTTTTATTCTTTTTCAGACTCTCTAAATATGAAAAACTACTGAGCTTCCCCTCTCTGGGCTCGTTAAACTTACATCGAAGGACGTTACCATTGTGTGTTATATCAACCACATTTGCATACCTTATCCATCAGCCTTGTGACAATTTGCTTCTGCGTCTTAACACCTTTGGCCGTCGGAGGATTTTTCCCGAGTATTATTTCACCAGACCATCAGTCTTGTCCTTGTGCCTTGATCTTGTATGTTTGCCGTACTCGTTCCTCCATTGTAACGTAATATTCGTTTATTCTTTTTTTAAAATGATAAAAAAGAACAAAAAAATCAAATATACCCCAAAAAGAGGATGGGAAAGGTATTTTATTTATTGGCATCATCATGAGTCGCCCTTAGATAAAGCACGTCTGTTCATTTGATCATCAGACTATGGGATGTAGTACGACCTTAGGAATTTTTTCTCTCTATATAGAGTTGTGTCCTCCACCATTTGGTTACTCTTCCAAACATATGGAGAGTTTGCATTGCCTCCTGCTTTGTAGACTTATGATTAACATATATGCTACCTGAGTCTTATCACTTGTCGTGCTATTGTCCAAGGGAAGTTTTTCACTAATCCTGAGTTGGCCCCTCTGCAATATGTCTCTTTTCCACATACCCGACCATCCTGAACGTCCAATCAAGTCCTTGTTCGAAATCACTAAAGCCTTCAGTCCGATCATCAAGATTATCAAGTCCATAACCGACGAGTTGTCGAAGACCTCTGGGTAGTGCAGTCGTACACTCATATTACACTCCTACCCGAGTTTTAGAAGATTTTGAAGGTGTTTCTCGAGATCTGAAGTACAACCATCAGGCCGAATGAGCTTCTGGGAGATGGATACTCTATATGTATATCTTTCTGATTTCGAGATGTAGCTCCGTTGTGTATTATTCGCGGCTACTCTTTATAGTTATTTGACATGGATCTACAGTGTATTTGATTGGTAGCCATGGTTGTATTTTATCTCGAGCATGGGTATGCCCGCCTCGGTGAGACATTTGTTATTTTGCAGACGACACCTCCTAGTTCTTGATCCTTTGGCTCACTCATTCATCACATCAGTAAAGATTGGTAAAAGATTGGTAATGTATTTTGGCCATCAGATGATCTTCTAACCTCACACATTAGGGGGCATTTGTTATAACCCTAAATTGTACCACACATGCTTACCTGGCATCAGACCAACTCATATCCCTTCTTTTCCAAAACTATGTTGAACAAACTCTTTGAAAATCCTCTTGTGTCAAGGCCCATGCACCCTAACCCATTATTGCATGCGTGTACACGTTGGCAGGCCCACTACAGCCCGCGTGTACCTAAAAAAACACAAAAATAGGAAATTTGCCGACGGGACAAAAAGCTATGGGTCAGTTAACTGAAACTCTCGGCCATGCATGGCCGAGAGTTTGTCCAAAACCCTAGATCCTTCTAGCCTATAAAAGAAGGGGTAAGGGTACCATTTGGAGGAGAAAGAATATAGCAAAGAAACTCTGCCCATTTGCTGAATCCATTGTCCCAACCCTTTAGCCTTTCCTCAAGCCAAAGGAGAATTAATGCAAAGCAGTTGGAGGACAAAAGAAGAGGAGGAGCCCAGGACCAGGATCAAGGAGCAGTGGTCGGTCTCGACTTTGATTGTAAGTTGATTCATTTTGAAAATTATAAAAGAATAATTTTCCTGTCCCAATGCATGAGTTATCTATGATTTGTTTAATTTGTGCTTAATTTCTAACCCTCAAGTAGAAAAGTAACATGCATGCATCATTGTTTGTTTTGATTGCAGGTTATCGTTGGGAAGGAGCAGCACCAGCAAGCGGACAAAAGCGCAACGGAGGATCTAAACCAAACATCATTAACAAGGTTGGTAGTTCCTTTCCATGTATATATTGTGAAAGAGGGGTTTTAAGTTTTGGGTGGTAGGTTAGAAAGTAATTTCTTTACGGTCAAAATCTACATGCAAGTCTGACCCTAGTTTGCTAGTCCGTAGGGTATTTTTCCCAACAACAATCGTCATCCAAGCTGTTCAACGTTTCCGGCACTATATCCTTTTATGCAAGACTACTGTGATTTCCAACTGCAACCCTATGCAACACATTCTTACATGCCAATTACTAGGGGGGAAATACTCCAAATGGTTCGTAATACTCGAGGAGTTTGACTTAGAATTCGAATGCGCTAAGTCCAAGAAATCCTTGGTGTTTGGCGAATTGATATGTGACCTTCCTTGTTCTGAGAAAGAAAATGTAGCAGAGGATTCATTACCCGATGAATCCCTTTTTCTGATCAGTTTTGATGACCTTTGGTATGGGGATATCATCATATATCTCCAGACCCAGAATTTTCGGCCCGATTTGTCTAGCATTGACCGCCGTCGCATATGCTACCAAGCCCGTCAGTATATTATCCTCAGTGATACTCTTTGTCGTTGTGGGATTGAATCCATTTTTCGACGCTGCCTCACATTTGACGAAGCCGAGAAATCCCTGAATGACTGCCATTCTGGAGCATGTGGTGGTCACATGTCTGGGTATGCTACTGCTCAGAAGATCTTACGAGCTGGTTATTTTTGGCCTTCTTTATTCAATGATTGTATTATTGCTGTCCAAAAATGCCATGCTTGCCAAACCTACAACAATAAAATATGATCATGCCCTACTCCTCTACACCTTGTAGTCTTTGTTGGACCTTTTGCAAAATGGGGTATCGATTTCATGACATGTCATCCTCACTCGGCCGGGGGGCATGGATACATTATTGTAGTCATAGATTATTTTATGAAATAGGCTGAGGCGATGCCAACATTCGATAATACCAGAAAGACTGCAACACTATTCATATTCAATCACATCATTGCTCGGTTTGGTGTTCCTCAAGCTATCGTTACTGATCACGGTAGCCACTTTAGAAACTTTATGATGTCCGAACTCACTGAAAAGTTGGGTCTTCGCCATGAAAACTCAATACCCTATTACCCACAGGCCAATGGCCAAGTTGAAGCAATAAACAAAGTCCTAATTACCATGCTTTGACGAATGATAGGGATTCACAAAAATAGTTGGCACACATTGTTGTTTTCGGCATTGTGGGCTTACCGGACATCTGTCAAGTATGCTACCGGGTTTTCACCTTTCTAGTTAGTTTATGGTATAGAAGCCATATTGTCGATTGAATGTGATATACCATCTCTAAATCTTGTCGTTGAACTTCTCCCAAACACTTCCATTGAAGAAGAACGTTTGTTGTATCTTATGCAACTAGACGAAACCCGCCGTGATGCCACCCTAATTATAGAAACCTAGAAGAAACGCGTCAAAGATCAATATGATAAACATGTCAAACCACGCATGTTCTCTGAAGGAAATATAGTTCTCCTTTATGAACAAGATCGGGATTTGTTAGGAGACAGAAAATTTGAGGCTATGTGGTGAGGTCCTTATATTGTCAGATGGGTGTTGAAAAAAGGAGCCTATGAGTTAGTGGACTATGATGGTATCCCTTTGAGTGAACCCAAAAATGGGATTTACTTAAAGAAGTACTATGCTTATATCATCTGTGCATGAGTGCTTGTATTTTATTGTATCATAATTTTTGTGTGTTTAGTGTGCTTTTTCGTTATTTGGTTTCTGCCCTCGACCGCTTACCTTGCATTGAACTTGGTTTCCAGATGTCAGAGTCTTCTCTACCCCACATTGGCTTTGTCGATGGTTCTACTCGTAGTACTTAGAACTTAGCTTCTGTTGCATGGGAAATTTATGCACCTACAAATGAACTCATCAGTCTATGAGGTGTTTGCCTCGGTCATGCAACCAATAATATCACATAATATAGCGTCGTCATCGAATTGTTGATAGATGCTATTTCTCTTGGTATCCACCACCTGGTTATACGACTCGATTCACAAATAGTAGTACTGCAGTTAAGTAATGTCTATGCTATCTGAAGTCCTACTTTATTACGGGTATATTTACGAATTCGCCTCTTGGAACGTTATTTTGATTATATCAAATATCAACACATTCCTAGATGTCTAAATACATTGACTGATGCTTTAGCTAATTATGTGTTAGATAGACATTTGGGACATTTATGAACCAATCACACATCACATGTATTATACAACACAAAATAAGCCAGTAGAATCCGTATATATGTATATAACGATCAAAAGTTTTTACAAAAAGTTTTCGTCCAAAGATCAAAATCTCAAAATATGAAGCCCATAGCTTGCAAAAAATAGCATCACGGATGACGCTCACGATAACATACAATTGCTCGGGCTACCCTACGGAGTATTCAACTAAGAGACTCGGACACGCCCACAGTATGGCGTTGATAACGTCTTGGGATCTCTCCAATAGTGATGTTTGGGACATCTGCAGTCAGTCCCTGTAAGTTTTGTTCAATTGCCTCGTATTCCTCAACATCCCATCTTGGCACTGAAGCCACTTCTCCTCGCCTCTGAATGGGAGATGTCCTTGGCGGTCGATATGGCCCCACATCTGTGTTGTCAAAAGAAATTTTTTATTAGGATCGAAAATATAAAAACATTTAATATAACAAAATTTGCAAAAACATTTAAAAAGAACAAAATCTGTACTTCTCACCTAAGTCACCCCACTGATCATCCTCAGGCAGGACCAAATCCGGATCTCCTCAAAAATCCAAACCTGCATATGCGTAGTCATCGATCATCAGCATCTGGGGCCTCAACCAGTCAAAAAATGAATCATTATATTTGATTATAGGCCCTGCTACGTGCTGAGCCATGAGGTTACACCACCTCAACATCCTTGGATCCCGTGGAGCCGATAAACCCCAATCTACCTGTAGATGCAGCAATGGGACCCTCTCAAGGAAGAAAGACACCAAAATCGACCCGTACCTAAACTTCTTTAGGTCGCCCCTTCTACACTTAGTCAATTTCCTTTTCATGTTGTGGAGAACCGCATCTGATCAGTTAAAAACTCGAGATTATGTGCACTCTATTGCGTATTGGAAATAGCTCTGGAGAACCATGTGTGGAGCCGCACTCCCAGCCATGCGTGCAATGGTAAATAAGATAGTCCATAGGGTCAAATATTGGACCCCCTGTTAACGGATAAATTCATGAGTGCGGACACAGACCAATCTCCCTAGATCCACCTGGATCTAGAACAAAGCAAGACAGAAGACTACTCTTTCCCTAGATCTAGATTATTGAACGAACTAAGAGAAATGGATAATGGACATACCTTATGAATGCTCTCCTTAAATATCTGTTGTTACTTCCTCCTCTTCGATGCTCTTGTGTCGTCCAATCACAACAGTACAAACCAATCGAAGTACAAGCAAATTAATGTATTCAATACCTAGTCTATACATGTGATCAAGGAATCATGTAATAAGATGACAACATCATTATGGGAAAGGGACATATTCATGTATTGAATTAACTGAAAGAGAAATATACAACCTAAGCCTTGATGTCGTAGATCTCCTTTCAATGGCTTCTAGTTCTGACACACACACTTGCTCATGCATGAAGAAAATCAACCACATAAGATAACTTTGTTGTTGTCCTTTGCTGCTGTAGCTTCAGTCCTCCATACAGTCTTGCATTGATTCTCCAATCAATCTCTTACTAGCTTGCTTCTAGTATTTCTTGTTAACCCTTTCCATGAGCAATCTCCTCAATATATAGGAGAATATAGTTTAGTTACTTGGATAGAGAATGATCCCAAGATATCTGGAAAGTCAGTATTTTGCCAACCATTCGAAAGCCAATTCATCCTTCTAGAATATTCTTTCTAGAAGAATCGAGAACTCATCCATTTTCCTTCTTTAGAAATATGCCCGCACCCTGACTTTGAGTGCAGTGCAAGAAGTTCGCAGTCAAGATGAAGGCAGCCTGCGGGAATTAAGGATTCTCGCAGGAGAGTATATATGCAGCCTGCGAACTATCTTTTAAACTAAGCTTTCTGGAAACTGACAAGTGTAACCTTTCTCATGAAAATGTTCTTAAT
>ML793455.1:159387-181966 GCA_009831015.1 Picea engelmannii | reverse complement strand
TACTTCTCGAACCGTTTCCAAGACAGGTCCTCCTCGCGGACCCCTTTCATATTCTTAAGGTCTTCCCACCAGATGAAAGCCTTCCCGTTCAGATTGAAAGTGGCCACTCGGGCCTTCAAATTCTCTGAGAAGTCATGGACTCTTAAATATTTCTTCAGCCCAAGTAGCCACGCCTCAGCTTCCTCTCCCTTCTTTATCTCACCGTCGAAGGAGGGAGGTTTGGCCTTTATAAATTCCTCAAATTTGTGACTCTTAGAAGTCTTTTGCTTCTTCTGTTTTCTGTGAGAATAGGAACTCGTCCTGCTGCTAGAAGAACCTTCTGAGTCACTGAATACCTTCTCAGTAGAATTGTCTGGCACTGATCCTTTACCTCTGGGGTGGACCTTTCTGGATGTGCTTCTCTCAGTATGGCCACTGACACGACCATGATTTTGCATCTCAGGTTCATGCTACATTTGTTGTTGTAGTTCAGATAGGCTCTGCAGTAGAACTGCATTAATTTCAGTTTGTTTTTCTTGTTCTTTCATCATCCTTTCATTATCGGCCTTTCAGCTTTGCAATTTGACCATGAGACTCCTCACAGTCTCAACTAAGTCTGTAGGGGTTCCTACTGCTCTTCTTTCATCAGACTCCTCGTCTCTGTTGTGGGAGCCTTCTCCCACCTCCTGGTGAGTCACCATACTCTACGTTTGTAGACTCCTGCGGTTGATCGTCCGCTTGAATGTGAAGACAAACGCTGGATATTAGTCAAGAATTAAATATATATTCCATAATTTGTGCATAATTCCATAATTATTTAACATGCATACACAGTCGGGTGTTCGTATTCCAAGTTTTTAATCCTGGATAAGATAGTTAAGTCAGGGGTTACTCCTCATAGGAGTGTTTCGTACGAGCTTTATGCGCGACTGGTGCGACTGGTGCATGAGCCCAGTCAGGCCAAGTGTTGTAACCATGCTCTGATACCACTTTGTAACACACCCACTATCATAATTTTAAAAACTTTGGATTAATCTCCCACAAGTGAGAAATCTCCAGAAAACTGGCATTTGCGAAATGCCAACCCCTGGTTAAATATCGGGATTCGGGGTTTCGGAGTTTGCGGTGTCGAGGATTCCTGTCCTCTCGAATCCCCGATCACCGATGGAACGAATTTTCAACGCACCCCTTTTGGTTTCCTCAGCCCCGCTTGGTTAAGCCTCTAGTCCATACGACCTATTTCTATATGACCCTACGACAGCTTCTCATCGAGGTTTCGGAGTTTGCGGTGCCGAGGTGCACATGTACTCGGAACTCCCGATCCTATGATCCCCGATGTGCTCCTAGCGTATTGGCTTTCAAGGCTAAGTCCTGGTCAATACGACCACTACGTCCACAAGACCACAGTCTTAATTTCTTGTCGGGGTTTCGACATTTGCGATGACACAAAACACCTATACCCAGGACTCGCGATATCCCGATTCCCGATTCTCCCGGATGCTCGACACGTGTCCCTTGGATCAACGGCTTATGATGGAGTCGAAAATTCACATATCGCAGTTTCGTAATGCAAGGGTTTCAAGTCCTTGAAATCCCCGATATGTCGAACTCCGACTCCCTCGGATCTCTCGCCACGCATCCTCGCTAATGGATAGTCCTGATTGTATGGGAGAATCGCGTATCGCGATTCCCTTGTGCATGAGACTCTTGTCTCCGGGTACCCTGATTCCCCGATCCCCGACCCTTCGGGATCTACTACCACGTGTCCCTGTTAATTGGACGGCTCAGATACTATCAGGAAATCGCAGATCGCGATTTCCTATTACAACGGTTCCACACTCCAAAATTCTTCGATGAGCGAAATCCCGACGCCTCCCAAACGCTGACACGTGTCCTTCCGAGATCAACGGTTAGGATCCATTCTCGGGATTTCGAGGACTACAAGGTCTCGATTCTCAGACTCAACAAAATCCCGATGAACCTGTTGTCCCGGTGACTTCTCCGGGATGTTGACACGTGTCCTTCTGAGATCGACGGCTAGGATTCTTCCTCTGCACACTAGAGTTTAACTCCGATGCATCTTCTCAAGGTCTATCGGTAGTCGGGACTATGATCCAAGATCCGACGGTTCAGATCATTTCCTCGCATGTCTACCCCTGCACTTAACCCCTGCGCACCTTTCCCAGATCCAACGGTTTACGGGTAATGTGAACCGAGATCTAATGGTCTAGATTCGTTCTTTTGGGTCTTGGTATCTACGATCCCAATTTCCTCATTGCTCACGATGATAGAGGAAGGAGGGGCAAGGTAAGTAACGCCTGCGTTACTTTCGTCAATCTAATGGTCGTGGATGACTATGGTTCCTCCAACGAGATCTCATCCGTCGATCTGTCACTTCTCACAACGCTACCACCTTGGAACCTTAATAAAATCATTCCTCCTCATGCAGGGTTAATAAGGCCTGAGCGTTCGGGTCCTTGTTCTGGGTTCTTGGTGAACCTTTTTAAGGAGGGAACCTCTGAGAAGAGATTCCTACCGGGGCATTTCCAGAAGCGGATAAAGGAAGACAACTTCCCGAGAATGGTTGGGCATGATTGGCTTCATTTTATCAACGTACGTCGGGCATAGTATCCTTTGTGATAAGCATATATCCACTTATTCATATCAAACATTACGCGAACACTCTCATGCGACAATCCTTTACAATTTCACAGTTCTAAGAGCTAATATCTACTCCTTATCATCAATTAATACATAGGCATTCCTACACAGGAAAACATGTACACATTCCACAAGTCTATGAACATATGTGACAACATATAAATTCCAGATGCAATATGATCAAAACACTTTCCAGAAGTAAGTTTCGCAATGGAAACGACTGCTGAGAGGGGTGCTCGTTTCTACCCAACCGTAGGCGTAGTGACTCCAAATGGATTTACCACTAGCCACCCCCGAGCTGAGACCACGATGTCTTGAGACCTGTGTCTCTCTATCTGTCAGTGCCCAGGAGTGGAGGTTGCAATCCTCCCTCTCTGCGATCACTCACTCTGCGTAAAAACTTCCAGAGTTACCCTCGCGTCTGCCCCCTTCAAATCGTTTCAGCCATACGCCTTATCCTCTCCCGAGGTTGCGTGTGGCACGATTTCCCTCGCACTGATCAGGCCTGACGTCCCTACAGATGGGAGGTTCACCATCCCATCCCTCATCAATACATCCGCCTACCAGTCTGCGAGCCATTAATTTTCAGGGCCAGCGAGCCGCTTTTGGTTCTCTGGGCCAGTGGAGTCCAAATACAGTATTTTAAATTCTCAGTGGAAGTTAATGCCACCTTTTTAGGTGCCTTCCACCACCATCGTGGTCTCTTTTTCTGCACATCCCCTCTCAACAGTTCTGCAATTAATTCAACTATCATTTACATTCATTGACCTCTTCCTGCAGGTCCATTTACAACACACATTCATACTTATGAGTTTTTCCATAGTCCTTGGCCAGTTCAGTTATATTTACAATCTGGGGGAAACAGGGTGTTACACAAAACAACCAAGGAATTTTTATTTCTCAAACCAAGTATATCAAATAAATGCTAAAGAGGTTTGGAATGGAAGATTGCAAACCAGTTATCACTCCCATGCAAACCAATTGCAAGTTGAGAAAAGATGATGATTCAAAGTCTACAGATCAGAGAAAATACAAAACAATGATTGGTAGCCTACTATATGTGACAACATCCAGAACAAATGTAATGCAGGCATTTGGACATGTGGAACGATTTCAAGCAGCACCAAAGGAATCACATATATTAGCAGTGAAGAGGATTTTCAGATATCTCAAAGGAACATAAGAGTTTGGATTATGGTATCCTAAAGGAAAGGATCTATCACTTATTTCCTACACAGATGAAGATTGTGAAGGTTGTATTGATGACCGACGAAGCACCAGTGGAGCATCGTTCTACTTGGGTGAGTGTTTAGTATCATGGCTAAGCAAGAAACAATCATCAATATCTTTATCTATAGTTGAGGTAGAGTATATTGCAGGAACAACATGTTGCACACGGGTTCTTTGGATGAAACAAACTCTGAAAGATATACAGGTTGAGTATGATGATCCCATTCCAATATATTGTGATAATACAAGAACCATCAGTATCTCAAAGAACCTGGTGATTCACTCTAAGATGAAGCACATTCCAATTAAGTATCACTTTCTACGGGAACAGGTTGCAGAAAATAACATCAGAGTTGAGTATGTGGGCACAAAAGAACAAGTGGTAGACATCTTTACAAAACCACTTCCACGAGAAGCCTTTGAGTATCTTCACCAAAGACTCAAAGTTATTTCTACTCCAAAATGAATGATTTTGAATGATTATCTTATATGTCTTAGATGTACACGAGGAAGCACCATAAAGAGGGCAGTTCTGTTAGGGGGAGAAACCTCAGATGGAAATATACCTTTGCCATTGATGACAAAGGGAGAGAGATTTATCAGATGCAAAGGTAAATTCTTGGAGAGAGAGAATACAGACATGTTTCCAAGGGGAGCGATTATCACAAGGGAAGAATGAGCGATATGACTTCAGAGTGATTCCCTTTGTCAAAGGGGGAGATATTATTCATATGAAGGGAGAGAGAGTAATCAGATTCTTATAAACACAAAGAAAAATAAAAGGCATGTAGACAGGGTGAGCAGCCCCAAGGAGAGTTTAGTCAGGGGGAGCAGCCCCAAAGGGAGATACCCTTTTCCATTGATGTCAAAGGGGGGGAGATAGAAACATTGATGAGGAGTATAAGCATGAATGTTATCATGACTAAGTGTTGCCATTAATGCCAAAGGGGGAGATTCTCAGATAGTTGGCTTAGGTTGATGGGAATTTGGTATGGATTGTTGATAGTTATTGATATCAACCATTGGAGAGTGATATTGTAGATTCATGTAAACCCTTAGTGATTGATGTCAACCCTTGGAGAAAGTCCGATAGCGAATTCTGATAGCACAAAGGTTTGGGTAATGGACCCAAGTTTGTTTGATGTATAATGGTATGCGTTTTAATATATTTGAAGGTAAGACTATTCTATATGGGTAGTACATGTCGTGCTATTTCTAGTGGTATGAATAATGTCACATAACTCCTCACGGTTAGAGAGTTATGTCCATGTGAAGTTGGAGAACCCTCATGAGTCATCTAGAATCCCCAAAAGGTCAAAGTAGTCAAAGTGGTTTAAGAGATTTTTATAAGGTAAATAATAAAGTGAAGTGATGAGTGTACTATAAGTCAAAGTGGATACAAAATAAATTATTTAAATAATAAATTTAATGGATAAATTACTAATTTGACAAGTGGTTAGAAGTTGGTTAACCCTAAAATAATGAAAGTGGGTTAATATGGTTAAAAGGTAACCCCTTGAGGAAGCTACATGAAAGTATAAATAAGAGGAAAGGCTCTCTCATTTTATATCACACTTGAGCATATTGAATATAGGTAACCAAAGGATATCTAAGCCAAATTTCAGAGAGAAGGTGAAGTAAAGAAGGCCAAAATTCAAGGGAGGATAAATTCTTTTGATGATGCTTTCTAAGGTATGTTATTTACAGGTCATCTCACCATTTTCACAATAACTTTTTTTCTAGAATGATTCAGACCGTGAAATTGATAGACCATTGATAAAAAATATCCAAGTATCTATGGTACGCATTTCAACTTGTGTTTCTTTGTATTTTTGGAGTTACACTCCGTGAAAAATAGGGTTTGTGGCTAGTCCTGAAACTAGTCTAAAACAAGTCTTTCGGGTAAAAATGTCATAACTTCTTCATAACATACCCAAATTAAGTCAGATTTGTTTTTTGGTTAGAGTATAGTCTGTAGTATTCTATGTAATATTTTCAGATCCATGCAACAAAAATTCCATGTGGGGCACGCTCTACAAGTTCGCTCTCTAGAATAAGCTAGAATTCAACAAGGTATGCCATTTTTTCTATAACTCCTTTTCTGAGAGGCTCCAAGTAGTGACACCTGGAGGAATTGTATAAAACACACTGAAGAACATTGTGTACTATTTTCATATCTTTAATCATTACAGGTATATAGTTATGATTATTTCAAGTTAGGCTTGTTGACTAATCCAAAACTAGTCATGTGAAGACTAAGGAAAAGTTTGATGAAAATGCTAGTATCTTGTTGTTAAAGTTAAGGAAGGTTTGCAGGTATGTGATCATATATACCAGGTCTATTACAGAGTTACAAATCATATTTGGATGATGAAATTGATGAGGGATTTTGGTTGAGATACATATTGGGTACATGGTTGAGATAAGTAGTTGATGAGTTGGCACATACATGAGGTGTATAGTTGATGATGTTGGTAAATATTGATGAGTCATAGTTGATGAGTAGTTGATACATGATTAATACATACTTGGTACATGGTTGGATGCACTTTTTTATGGTACAGGTTGATTACAGGTTGTTTGGTATAGGTTGGTGCATGGTTGATGCACTTGTTTATGGTACAGGTTGATTACAGGTTGAGGTATAGGTTGTTTGGTGCAAGTTTATTTCTACAGGTTTGCAACAATATATCTCAAAGTGATAGTGTGACAGTGGTTCCATAATTCTACTTATATGACAGGGCAGTTGGACGGGGCAAGGACAGGTGGTTGTAGCCACCTTCCGGTTGTAGTTGGAGAACATAGGGGGTTGTAGCCTTCTAATTGTAGCTAGAGAATAGGGGAGTTGGAGCTCCCCTCAGGTTGTAGCCTGATAAACTAGGAGGTTGGAGCCTCCTTCCAGTTGCAGCTGGAAAACAAAGGAAGTTGGTGCTTCCAATGAATGTAATTCTTCAAGACATATAAGAAAAAGCATTCTGTGGTTTTCTCCCGCTTTGGGATTCCACGTAAAACATTGGTGTACTATGTATGTGTATGATTGTTCATTTGTTCATTGCTTATTTACTCTGTAGTTATTGGATGATAATGCTACATTGATATAACCCTTGGATTATATGGTTAAAAAAGATTAAATTTATCTATTATTGATTCACCCCACCTCTCAGTAATCCAACACCCTCCTCATAATAAGTAAATATACAACAATAACCACACATGTGGGTCAAAAGGAGGCCTTAGAACAAGGGTTCCCCCAAACTAACCCCAAAATTATGGAATATTTCCTGCAACAACTCATCCACATGTGTGAGAACAAAGAAAATATGTGGTGCTCCCCTTATAGAATCTTCTATAAGCCACACGTTTGAGAGAGGAGAGAGAAAGTGCACCCTTCTAGAAGGTCTCTCACACATGTCAAGTGATACATATTTATGTGTCTCATGCATGCACCATATGCTAACAATTGTACAAAGTGTTGATGTGATACCTCTGTGACGATGTAGCATCCTTGTCATCGTCCACTATGTTGTCATGGATCCCGTTAACGCTCTGTAAATTCCCAGAGGTTGTCGTGTTGTAGAAGAAATTTACAAGAGGTAACTTTATCCAACCACTTCGAAACTGGGATCTAGCCCTTCCAGTTTTAGAGAGGGATATCTCTGTAAGATTTAACTTTGTTTCAAAATTCAGATATTAGGCTAGTTAAAATAAATAGGACTGAATTGTTTGTTTTTATAAAATGGCTGAAAAGGGTTTACGCCTCCATTGGGCTATGGAGTCTTCTTTATAAAGTTCTGAGATCAATAAACAGATGGTAAAAGGTATTCTCACAGGGCAGGATAATGAAACTATTGGATTCTTTAGCAAAATAATGATGGATAGCAGCAAAGATGAGAGAATCAATTATAACCAAGAAACATTTAAGAATTTCTTAATCATAACATCAGAAGATAAACAGAAATATATTTAAATGCCAGAAACAGAGTATACAAAGATAAATTATGCAACTTCAACTTCTTTTAAACGACCAGATATAGAAAACACAAATGAATACGAAGATAAGGAAAAACATTCAATTGAGAGAAGAAAACATCACCAATAGCTAACACGCAGGAATCATGTGAAAATGTCCTCTTATTACTGGCAGATCTCTGATAAAGATTACAGTGTTTACAACTTGCTAGGGCGTAAAGATCAACCCTCACTACTTCGAAGTTTGAAGTATTTATAACAAAAATTACAAACGACCATGTCATTAATGATCAAGACGTGGCAGATTCTAAATCTAACTAACTAGATAACAAGATGCAAAAATGTAGGAACTGATGATGATATGTTGTATCAGTCATGATGATTTTGGGGAAGGTCGTTGGTGAGTCATTCATGTGACTTTGACTTCTCTGCATGCTGAGTAGGACTGTACACCTCATCCCTCATTCGATCAAAGTGCACAGCTCCTCCCATCTTTGCTAACTGGGAATGGTGACTTTGAGTAGTCTTCAGTAGATTTCATTCATTTCTGTGTATTTAGAAAAAGTAGGTTTGGTGATGAAAATATACTTGATCTTGTGCTGGATACTGAGGTCCAACTGCAAGGTCTCTAGGAACGCCTTTCATGTTATGCTACCTTTTATTCTCGAAAACTTGGAACTTTCTTTGGCCACTGTGGCAATATTCTGCTTGTAGTCAGGGAGGGTCATCAACTTGTCATTTAGGACCAGTAAACCGGGAAGTCCTTACTTCTGCAAAACATCGATCTTGTTGAAAAACCTCTGAACTCCAATGTCCATGTTCTGGACTTTCTCTTCCAGCTGCAAGATCAATCCTCTTTTGGTCAGCACCCTTTTGACTTCGAGGATAGTATCCATCATGTCTTCAATCTCCAGGTCTTCCAATTCTTCCCTGGTCTTCAAATTCAGAAATCTAATGATTTTGTTTTCTTCTGTGGGCATTTCTCCTAGCTCTCCTTTTATCTTGTCGATGGCTTCCCTACTCCTCAGCACCAGTTCATTTTGTTCGAACATGATTTGCACCATAGGCCAAATTTCATTTATGGATTTGGAGATATCCATCCAAATGTTCTCCTTAGATTTTGCTAGTGTTTTGCCCCCCACTATTTGCCTTTGCAGTTGTTGTATTTCATGCTTGAGATGTTCTGATGTTTTCCTTTCAAGGTTGAATATTTTTTTGGTAGGAGGCCTTTAGCTCCTGGAGATTCTCAACCTCTTTTTTCAGTCTATTGATTTATGTTCCTTGCAGGGTCATCTCCTCCATTGATTTTTCTAGCTCCACAGATTTTTCTAGAGCTGTGAGTGGGGTGGCTGATGGAAGTTCTGCTGTGGTGGTTGTTGATACAGTTTCTATGCTAACTCCTGCGAGGGGAACTGCACTCAGTGGGATGACTTCCATTGGTGATGTCTGTTCTTTCTCCTTTACCAACCTCTCCAGCTCTACTTCCATTTCTTTTATCTGTGCATTTTGTTCCATGATCAATTTTAGCATTTCCTCCTTTTCACCTTCTATCTCAACCATCTCTTTGGCCTGTGAGTCTTCTGTAGGTGGTAGCTTTAGTTTCTTTCTCAAATATGTTATGTCAGCATTCTTTTTCTTAATCATTTCCTCATCTTCTTTCACATTTGAGGGGTCATACCCAATCTTGAGCACCAATTCTTCTAAAGACTCAATTATGTTATCCTTTGTAGATGATGATATTTTCTCCAGCTTTAAGTGGGTTTGACAATTGTTCAAAGAAACCTGTAATTTGGCAGCAGTAGTGGAAGCATTGGCTAATGTTGAGAAAACAATTTCTCCAGTCTGCTTGTGTAGATCCATCTGATTAGCTGGATGTACATCTCTGGTGTTAAATTCCATTGTAGCCCTCTTGTAATCAGTGATTTCTTTTGGATGGGGTACTTGTGCCTGCAAGAATTCCATATGCATTCTCCCCTTCTCTGTCTCAAAATATGATAACAATCTGTGCTGTGTCGTGGACGTTTGCTTCCAAAACTGAGCATAAGTGTTGTTGGTCAGCATCTGATTCTTCTTCTTGATCATATCGTATTTCTTAAAAATACTCAGCTTTGCACCCCCTTGATTTGGCTGGTTGATTAGTGAGGTGTCAATCTGCTTCTTGAATGAATAAGTAGACAAGATCTGTTGGTTGCTTGATACAAGAGGTGAATGATCTCCTTTTATAATTGCAGTGGATTGGGTTTCCTTTTCACTAGTTGTGTCAATTGTATGACTGGCTTTTGGCCTTTTGGTGTATACCTGGAAATCCTCAACCGAGATTTCTGTGGTTGAAGGGGAAGTATCCTTTCTGGGTCTTTTCTCCTTTGGTATTGTTTGAGAGATAATGAATAAAGGAGATTGTTTCTCTACTTCCTCGAGAGTGTTCACCTCCCACTCTGTTTGATTCATGTACTTCTCTATCTCGGGCTTCGGTGCATGAAAATACAGGACATTTTTATTCTTCACTCTCATCTATGTGATGATCCCACATGGATCATAGTGCCACAGGAAACTTGTGTCGAACTTCATTTCTTTCAATAGTTTGTTGACATCTTCCCCAACATCTCGGTTGTTGCAGATAAAGGATCCTATCTGCCCCTTGATTCTCAGTTGTTGTTTCTTCTTCAGAGATACAAAATGTATATCATCTAAATTGATCATTTGTCTAATATACTCCAGGGAAAATATCCGAACAGGAAAGTGTTTGGGAAATTTGTATGGAGCTAACTCACACCCATATACTCTAATTTCTGTGTGATTTTGATACAGGAACCAGTCTCTAGTCTTGGCACGATCCGAAAGGTGTAAAAATCTTTGGATCTCCTCATTTATCCTCGGATTGGGTCTACCACTGAGAATGCTTACCACTGGGTGATAAAATAGCTCAATAAATAGATTGAAATTAAACTATGTGGAGTTCTTCTGAGTAGCGAAGTCCAAGAGGTGACGGGCTATGGTTTGCCTTCCTGGTCCATTCTTTGCATGGTGAACACAAACTTCTCTGCTTGAAAGAACATGAACATGTAAGCCATTATTGAAGAATACCAGAACATGCCCTCTGTGGGAAATTTGAAAATTTGGTATGCCTCGGGCGTGATAGAGAAAAGAGTTTCTCCGGACGATGAAACTATGTCTCTCTGGTCGGGGAGGTAACGAGCCTGACATTTGAGGGCAAACTCGGGAAAATGGTGGATTTGGGGAAAAAGATATAGAGGGAGATTTGAATCCCAGAGCCCGATCACATCGCTTTGATCTATGAATATGTCCTTAAACCATGACTGCAATTCGGCGAAATCAAATTCGCACCTAGTCTCTGAGATTAGATAATCCTTATCGTCTAATGGGATCCGGTTGAGATTGACAAGAGGTGGCAGGAATGGTTTTTCCTCGACTTCTGATCTTTTAGATTTAGGTGCCATCAATCCAACATGTACTTTCAAACTGAAGCAAAAGCGTTAGTAGGTAGTGGCTATGGTTGGGTTGCTGACTGAAATAGTGAGAGAAATGAATTTATGGAGTGCAGAGAGTATGAACAGTGGGAAAATGGCGAAAATGAGGCTAATTTTAAGTGAATAGGTATTTGTTGGGCACGGAGGACAAGTCAACATGCTAACATATACGTTAGCCTGTAATAAATGGCCAACAGATCAACTGAGGTATGAGGTGGCAGGTGAAGGACAGGCGTGCCAGGATGACGTGGAAGGCGATGATTGGACGATAGGTAAATGGGATAAAAAATGCGACAGTTCAAAGGAGTAAGGACACTCTGGTAGAGTAATGAGATGGGACATGTAAGATGAGATAGTGGGATGTGGCAGCATGAGGCAGTGGGATAGTGGGGGATGATGTCATGAGGTGGTGGTGGTATGGCATGGCCGGTATGTCGGTAAGTGGTTTGGAGCGGAGGAGGTCTAATGCAATGGATTGACAACACGTTAGGATGGGACTCGCCAGGAAAAGTCGTCTCATTCCGAACCCCCCCCCCGGACACCGTTAAAGGTAGAATGGTCGAGGGGGTCCGGAATCTCTTGTATACCGTTCATGTGCGCACTATCAGATTGACCATAGATATATGCACACTTGTTAATCACCATTTCATACCCCCCCCCCNCAGAACGGTCGGGGGGGTCCAGAATCCACTATCATTCGTTTCTCTACGCACCGTTAGATCAACCGTCGATCTAAGAGAGTTCATTATTCTCCAAACATGATTCAATATATGTAGAGAAACTTAGGTTTAGTGCGTTTTGTGGATTTTGCACTACTTCCCTTGCTTTTTGTCACCATAGGGTTAGGAAAAACATTTCAAACATCCAAATCATGAACTTTCCTCAAACATCATGCATGTTTTTTTGAAATAAAACCAACTAATCTATATTCTAACCTAGTCACCTATCACATTTAGCCCAGATTAGACTGTTGGGCTAATAAATTACTCTACCCTGGGGCTATTTGACCAAGATTAGATAGTTTGATCAAATTTATTCACTAGCTGACCTAACTACCTGGTTAAGATTAAACAGTTTAGCCAGGCTTATTCACTAAACCTATCAACATAAATTCAAAAGGACTTGGCCATGTTTAAACTGTATGGATCAAGTCACCATTATTGCACGGGGATTTTATCAATTTCTTTTGTGCCCTCTTTTATTCTTTTCTTTTCTTTTCTCTTTTCTTTCTTTTCTTTTCTTTTTTCTTTCTTTTCTTTCTTTTTAAAAATAATTTGCAGGAATGAAATATTATTTGAAAGACAACATACATCAATAGTGAAACAATTTCCAGTCACCAGATGATCCTATAAATTATAGGGTTATAACAGTGGCTCCACCTGGGGATGGTACTCTCCTTGTGAAGTGCCAAGAACCTTCTTTCTGATGTCTGCAAAGGTTTCCTCCATTGCTTTATTGCTGCTATCTGTTTTTGTTTTTATTTTGGAAACTTGGTGGCATTGGTCAGTGGCTTAGGGCCTTCGTTGTGGGCTTCAACCATCTGATCAGTGTCACCCACACACAACCTGAAAGTAAAAAACAACAAATGGCATGTACAGTGGAAAAAGACTTGAGATATATTTATTGGGGTGGAAAATAATGATTCAACATCTTGTCATTCACGGGTCCACCTGGCAGATCTGTTCCATCATTTTTTTGGAGAAAAAACGCGTTATTTCCTCTAAATGCCTGAATCGTGTAAGGTCCTTTACATAAGCTATCAAATTTTCCATGCTTACCCTTATCCTCATTTCTAGAATCCCATTTTAGAACCAAGTTGCCTAAATCAAAATCATCTTCTTTAGTCCTTCTGTCAAAGATATTTTTTATGTTCTCCTGGATGACCTAAGTCTTGTTGTATACCTCTTCTCTAGACTGCATTAAATGAATCATTTGATTTATTCTCCGTTGAACATCATTTGGTTCTACTTGCGCTTCATAGTTTCATGACAGGGACTCCTAATGAAGGGGGAAAAACCGCTTCAGTTCCATATACCAATTGGTATGGAGACATGCCAATTGCTTGTTTGGTTCTTATTCTGTCGGCCCAGAGCGTGAAAACCAACTTATTATGCCATGATTTCTTATTTTCTTGCAGTGTTTTCTTGAGAATGTTCACTAGACTTTTGTTTGAGGACTCAGCTAGCCCATTTCCTTGAAGATAATAAGTTGTTGAGTGTCCCAGAGTAATGCAATATTGACTACAAAAATATATGAGTCTTTTGGATCTGAAAGCCGCTGCATTGTCAGCTATAATTTTTCTGGGGCATAAAAAACGAGACAAGATGTTAGTTTCTAAAAACTTGATGATAACAGAGTCAGTACCTTGCTTGCATGGCACAACCTCGATCCACTTGGTGAAGTAGTTTGTGGCCGTGAGGATCCACTTGTGTTGGCTCGAGGAGGAAGGAGGTATTTCACCAATGAATTCTAAACCCCATTGTTGGAAAGGAGCTTCAACTGAGATAGGTTTCATAGGGAGTGGCAGAAGCTTCCTTTTACCTTCGAAAATTTGGCACTTGTGGCAAGAAGTAACTTTCTGGTGAACGTCAGCAAACAAAGTAGGCCAGTAAAGACCAGCTCTCAGAATATTGTTAGTTGTGGTCTTCCAGCTCAGGTGCCCACCACAGTCTCCTGCATGAAAATGTTGAAGAACTTGATCATCTTCGTCTTTCAACAGGAAATTAAGCAAAATTTCAATGCTTTCAATTTAATAAATCTGGCTTTGGTCTTAGTCAAACCAGGAGGAGCTTGTAAGTTATGGAGTAAAAAAATGAGGTCTGCGTACCAAGGAGAGTTTAAGAATACCTCCTTTACATTTGGAGTCGCCTGCTCTTCCTGTCCGTCAACAGCAGCCAAAAAATTAATATCTAGAGAATGAAAATTAGACTCAACCATTAGTTTTTCCAAACCCTGTCCTTTGATCAGTTTAGTAGGTTTTATTTCAATGTCGTATTCCAGTATAACCGCAATCCATTTTCCTCTTCTACCATCTGGATTAACTTGGGTCAGGATATCCTTAACCACTGCGTTCAGAACGTATGCAATTGTGTGAGAATCAAGAATATAGACTCTGAAGTCTTTTATGGATTTTACCAGAGAAAAAGCTTGCTTCTCCATTATGTTATAGTTCAAAGTGGTATCTCTCAAAGATTTGTTGAAAAACGCTATGGGTTGTTCGCACCCTTCACTTCTTTTCTGCAACAACATTGCTGCTATGGTGTGTTCAGATGCAAAAGAGAAAAGATAAAAGTCTTTGGTGTAATTCGGGTTGATCAGAACTGGGGCTTGGGTGAGTGCATGTTTCACTTGCTCAAATGACTATTTGGACTCAGTGTTCCATTTGATTTTTGTGTCTTTTTTCAACATATTAGTGACGTTCCTAAGAAGTTCGGCCAAGTTGGGTATGAACCTTCTAAGGAAATTTATTTTTCCAATGAATGATTGTAGTTCTTTGATGTTCCTAGGGTGTTCCACATTCTGGATGGCCTGTATCCTGCTGGGATCTGTTTTAATTCTGTATTTCAAGATTATGTGTCCCAACAGTTTGCCTTCCTCTAACCCGAAGAGGCTTTTCTTTGGATTCAATGAAATCCCAAATTTCCTGCACTTCTAAAACACACATCTAAGGTGTTGCAAGTGTTCCTTGTCATATTTGGAGTAGATACTCACATCGTCCAGATAGATGACTATAAACCTCCCAAGTTCATCCACAAAATAAATATCCATTTCTCTTTGGAAAGTGGCACCATCATTCATCAAACCAAAGGGCATCTTCACATACATGAAGGTTCCCAAAGGTGTAGTGAATGTTGTTTTCTTTTGATCTTCTAGGTGGACAAGGACTTGGTTGTAGCCCGAGAAGCCATCTAGTAAGGAGATCCTACTGGCCCCAACCACCTTTTGTAAAATGTGGTCCATTTTGGGCAAAGGGTAATTGTCTTTGAAGGAGAATTTGTTCATATTTTTGAAATCTATGCAAAGTCTGATCTCGCCAGTTTTCTTCCTGGTAGGAACTAGGTTAGAGACCCATTTGGAAAATCTCAAGGGGACTATGATTTTTGCATCATACATCTTTTTGATTTCTTTCTCTACCAGGGGAAGCAACTTGGGATTTATTCTCAGTTTTTTCCTGAAAGGTTTGTGTTCTTCTTTGATGGGAATCCAATGTTGTATGATACTTGTGTCGTAGGATTTTAAGTCCTCATAACCCCAGGAAAAAACATCCACATATTCCTTAAAAAGTTCAATGTATTTGCGTTTTTGCTCAGGGGGTAGAGATTTAGAAAGTTTTATCATATTGGATTTTTCTTCTGTTCCTATGTTTCACTCTTCGACCTCTTTACCACTAGCTTCAATTTTTGGATTTTTGGCTACATCGTTAAAATCGAACAAGTCTTCTAGCGGAACTAGACCTCTAGGTAACACATTATTTTTCAATTGTAGAATACTAGAATCTATCTCATTTTCATTAAATTCATCTGCATCTACTTTATTTTCATTCAACTCTTTGGAATCTATGTTATTTACGCTACCAGTTTCAGAAACAGATTTATTTACATCATCATCATTTTCTAAATTTATATTTGTACATTCGAACTCATTCTTACACTGTAGGAAGTATTCAATTTGGTCGTCATTCCCGAATACCTGCCAGTATCTGATGTTGTCTGGAACAGTTGGTCTGCACTTCACCTCCACTGTGTATTGGTGAGTGGGATGGAAGGGTATTTTGCAGGTAGTTGTTGATGTAGATAGACCATCTTCCAGTATGTTTTGTCCCCTGGGCATTACCTGCAGGTCGATTTTAGTAAAACATTGAAGAGAATACAAAACAACATTCCTATAAGCTCTAAGTCTAGGATTTTTAGATGCATACTCACCTTTGATTTTCTTGATAATCAGTTCAGAACACCCCTTACCATGATTTGTTTGGCACCAACTTTATTTAGTAGTTTCAGGTCGAGCATTAGAGCTTCGTACTCAGCTACGTTGTTAGTGCATTGGAAATTCAATTTTTAAGAATGAATTTTAGAATACCTTGACCTGTGATTATGTAACCAAACTCCAGCTCCAACTCTTTCTTTACTCACTGCACCATCAAAATCCATGCTCCAAAAATCTACTAGCAATTCCTCACTTTCCACCATTTCAGTCTCTCTTGCCTCAGTGATCTCTTTATCTTCTTTTGAATCATGTATATCATCTTCCAGTTGAGCGATTTGTTCTTCCAAATCACCATCGTTGAATAGAATGAAAAAATCCAGATCATAGTGTGCAGAGTATAGTGGGTAATTGTGTGGATTTTCCTGACTGCTTACCATATACTTCATTAGGGTTTCTCTATACAGTCTTCTCTGTTGTCCAAATACCAGAATGGTGGTGTAAGACATATCTAACTGCAGGGTTCCTTTCATCTTAGCTCCCCATGATCTTGAAAGTAACATACCATATTTTGGGGGAATGTATTCCACTACGATATCCATTACCAAACTCTTTGCTGGGATCTGAGCTAGGGTGATACATAAATCTTTAATTATCCCTATGCATTTGAACTTGCTAGAGTCAAAAGAATGCAAGTCCTTGTATGGTCTGGTGACCTCTAGTCCCAACTTTTCCATCACAACTTTGGGCATCAGATTGTGAGAGTTTCCCGAATCCAGCATATTGCTGTGTAGTATCAAGTCATGGATATTCAAGCTGATGTAAAAAGGGGCCAAGACACCATTATCAGTTTGACCATCAATTTCAGGACCAAACATGAGCTCTAGTTGATCATCAACAAGATTTACAGTGTCCGAATAATTTTTAGATCCGACATTCAAGGCCTTCGTACCTATCTCTGGTTCGATGCTCAAAGCTTTAATCACTTGCGACCTGTAAGCGTTCTTTCTCATCAGTTTAGAAAGGGGAATGGGAATCTTCAGTTTAGCTAGTTCTCCTTCAATGCTGAAAGTAGTGGCAGTTTTTCTTAAACCCTTCATTTCTGGTTTATCCATCAGGGTTCTAGGGGCAGGAGCACTTGGTTGACTAGTTGATGAAACTTCAGTCTTCTTTGCTCTTTGTAAAATCTTGGGAGTCCTTTTTGCAGGAGACTCAACATTTTTCCACTCAGGGACTTTCTTGGGAGAGGGTTCTGAGGTTTTCTTGTTTTCGACTATTCTCTCTATTTTAGTAGCCTTCTTTGTTTCAACGACATTCTTTGTTTCAATAGTCTTATTTGGAGGGTTGTCATTTTCCTTCTTGCTTCTCAGATTATATTGCATGTGTACCTCCATTATATCATTTTCAAAGGCCTGATGCTCTACTTCCTCGGCTTCCTCATTTACCACCTTTGTTTGTGAAAGGAGAAAGAGTTTGCGCTCTTCTTGAGTAAGAAATGTGGATTCATTATCATGAATGCCCATGAGGTTTATATGAGTGTCATCTAATTCTTCGACTATCTCCTCATCTTCATCAGCATAAATTTCCTGGAGGGGCATTCTAATCGACTGATCAGGCCCCCTCTATTCTCTTTGATCTCTCAGATCTCTCTGCCTAATTTGGGGAGGATTTCTTCTGAAGTTTGGGTTTTGAATTTGAGGAACAACCTGGTTCTCCCTGGGTGGGTTTCTGTCAGTTATAGTAAGCCTCTCCATCATCCTCTCCATGGATCTGGCCAGGGAATCTAGTTTGGCATCTGAAGAGGAAGTGGAAGGCTCCTCCTTAATTGTGATCCTCTATTCTCTGCCTGGCTCTTTTGGCTAAAATATTTTCTTCCACACTAACGACACTTTTCTGCATGTCTTCCAGAGTAGTAGAATTTCTTTCGCTTAGCTGATATGACATGTCATCATCAAATCCATCGGGGAATTTTATTAATTCCAAACCTTGAGGAGGTTTGATATCAACTGGAATTGCATTGTACAGGTTGTTGAAAAAAGTGCAGTAATATTGCACTCTCTCTCCTTGGTTCCTTCTGATATTCTCATACTCTGACAAGATCTGGAGGGGGTTTTTCTTTACCTCCCACCTGTCAAGAAAATTTCTATGAAAAGCAGCAATTCCAGTTATGGAAGCAACACATAAAGTTCTGAACCACTTTTTGATTTCTCCATTCAAGCTCTGGGAAAATAGTCTCATCTGCACATCAGCTTCATCTACTTCCTGTAAATCAAAATAATCGTTCATTTTGTCAACATGTTGTTATGCATTCAGAGGACCAGTACCATCAAACTGAGGAAGTTTGGTTTGATAATCCTGAGGCATGGCATGTAAAAAAGAGACCAACACCAATGGAGCGTACCTTGCTTCCATGATTGGTGGAGGGGGTTGGACAACAACTTGTGTGATAGGAGGGGTAGTGACTGAAGTAGTAGAAGATGAAGGGCTGGCAGGAACAGAGTGACCTGGTTAGGGTTTAACAAAAGTTGCAACAATAGTCAAGGTAGGAAGTTCGATTGACTGTTGAAGGTAGGTTTCGTCTAAGGCTTGACTAAGATTCGCAACTAGATCTTCAAACTTATCAAATTCCGGGCGAAATCGTCGATCCGTTTTATCTCTAGGAGAGAGTATTTTGGGGGTCCTGGGCTGAAATATGGTTTGATCTAAAACTGTTTCACTGACGAAGCTGTCATATTTTGTCCTGAAAAGGCTTTGCTCAAAAGATATATCAAACTCGAGATCTTGAAGGGCAACCAAATTATCTAGGAGAGAAGGGGACCTATGAAGTGGACTGTGAGTCTCGGGACCCTATGCAACGTTTTTCTTTCTGAGCAACCTTTCTGGATTGTCTATAGCTATTGCAGGTTCTGGGTCTAGATGAGATCTAGTGAAAACTCTTTTTGGAGCCAGAATTTTTAATTTTTAATTTTATTTTTTGGAAGCTTTTAACTGATATATACAAACTTTAACAACCTCTAAACATTATCTCTATATAAGTTTAGACTTTATGATTCGTTCGGAAATAATTTTTTCTTTTTCTAGGGAAAATAAATGGTAGGATATGTAAAGTTTGTTCAGTTCCCCAGTACAGTTGCCACTATGTTAACACTTTGTAAATTCCCAGAGGTTTCCGTGTTGTAGAAGAAATTTACAAGAGGTAACTTTATCCAACCACTTCAAAACTGAGATCTATCCCTTCCAATTTCAGAGAGGGATCTCTCTGTAAGATTTAACTTTGTTTCAAAATTCAGATATTAGGCTAGTTAAAATAAATAGGATTGATTTGTTTTTTTTTATAAAATGGTTGAAAAGGGTTTACGCCTCCATTGGGCTATGGAGTCTTCTTTATAAAGTTCTGAGATCGATAAAAAGATGGTAAAAGGTATTCTCACAGGGCAGGATAATGCAACTATTGGATTCTTTAGAAAAATAATGATGGATATCATAAAAGATGAGAGAATAAATTATAACCAAGAAGCATTTAAGTATTTCTTAATCATAACATTAGAATATAAACATAAAGATCTTTAAAATCCATAAACTGAGTATACAAAGATAAATTATGCAACTTCAAATTCTTTTAAATGACCAGATATAGAAAACACAAATGACTAGGAAGGTAAGGAAAAACATTCAACTCAGAGAAGAAAACATCACCAACAACTAACACGGAGGAATCCTGTGAAAATGTCCTTTTATTACTGGCAGATCTCTGATAAAGATTACAGTGTTTACAGCTTGCTAGGGCGTAAAAATCAACCCTCACTACTTCGAAGTTTGAAGTATTTATAACAAAAATTACAAATGACCCCGTCATTAATGATCAGGATGTGGCAGATTCTAAATCTAACTAACTAGATAACAAGATGCAAAAATGTAGGAACTGATGATGATCTATTGTATTTGTCATGTTTATTTTGGGGAAGGTCGTTGGTGAGTCATTCACATTACTTTGACTTCTCTGCATGTTGAGTAGTACTGTGCACCTCATCCCTCATTCAATCAAAGTGCACAGCTCCTCCCATATTTGATGACTGGGAATGGTGACTTTGAGCAGTCTTCGGTAGATTTCATACCTTTCTGTGTATTTAGAAAAAGTAGGTTTGGTGATGAAAATACACTTGATCTCGTGTTGGATACTGAGGTCCAGCTACAAGGTCTCTAGGAACGCCTTGCCTATTATGCTACCTTGTATTCCCAAAAACTTGGAACTGTCTTTGGCCATTGTGGAAATCTTCTACTTGTAGTCAGGGAGGGTCATCAACTTGTCATTTAGGACCAGTAAACCAAGAAGTCCTTTCTTCTGCAAAACATCGATCTTGTTGAAAAACCTCTGAACTCTAATGTCCATGTTCTGGACTTTATCTTCTAGCTGCAACATCAATCCTCTTTTGGTCAACACCCTTTTGAATTCGAGGATAGTATCCATCCTGTCTTCAATATTCAGGTCTTCCAATTCTTCCCTGGTCTTCAAATTCAGAAATCTAATGATTATGTTTGCTTCTCTGGGCATTTCTCCCAGCTCTCCTTTTATCTTGTCGATGGCCTGCCTACTCCTCAGCACCAATTCATTTTGTTTGAACGTGATTTGCACCATAGGACAAATTTTATTTATGGATTTGGAGATATCCACCCAAACGTTCTCCTTAGCTTCTACTAGTGTTTTTCCCCCCACTATTTGCCTTTGCAGCTGTTGTATTTCCTTCTTGAGATTTTCTGATGTTTTCCTTTCAAGGTTGAAGCTTGTCTGGTAGAAGGCCTTTAGCTCCTAGATATTCTCAACCTCTTTTTTAAGTCTATTGATTTATGTTCCTTGCAGGGTCATCTCCTCCATTGATTTTGCTAGTTCCATAGAGTTTTCTAGAGCTGTCAGTGGGGTGGCTGATGGAAGTTATGTTGTGGTGGTTGTTGATACAGTTGTTGTGCTAACTCCTGTGAGGGAAACTACACTTAGTGGGATGAATTCTGTTATCGCAAAGTTTGTAGGATAGGGTTATCAACTTGGAAGTAAGGCTTAAACTGGCATAACAGGAGCTTCCCCACCCTCTGTCACCTCGATGGGAAGCTCTTTCTATTCAGGGTGGCTAATCCCAAGGGAGACGTCCCTAGTAATCTGGGGTTCTGAAGGAAAAGGATCAAGGGTTTGGGGCTCAAAGGTTAAGATAAGATTTCCCTTCACAGATTACTGCCAAATGGATAGTCAAAAGAATGAAGGTGTTCCACTGATAAAGGCACCTGTTTGCGAGACAAGGCAAAGAAAACTAAAACGTGCATGCAGTGGTTAGTACTTCAAAATATTGATGACTATCTTTAACACATATGAGAAATAATGAATAAAATGTAATTACTGACGAAGTCAATGATTGCTAAACAAAGACAATAGCTCGTAATACTTCTTCCTCAATAAATACAAATGATGGAGCATTCAATGTATAAAGTCAAAACTATGTATTATCACAATGCAATAAATATGCTCATATGTAAATATTGTTGCTGCGTCACTATGCAATTCAAAGGTGATGTCAGCCCTAGTCTATGCTAGTTTTGGTAGACAATGAGAAGGACGTTTTGCATATTAATCCTATGAAGATGATCAACAACTCAAATCCTATCAAAGGGTGACAATACCACAACGTTTTAAGCCAAACAAGAGTTTAAACAGGTATGACGTCACCTTAGGGTTAGGGTTAGGTTAGCTAGACAACAAAGTGAACGTTTTGCCTTTTGAGCCAATGAAATCACTCAACACTTATATCTCTATCAATGGATGAGTCAGCCGCAAGTTTTAGACCAAACAAAGGTTCAAATAGGGAAAGACGTCATCAACAATTAGGGTTAGTAAAGTCGCTAGGGTTAGTTAGGGTTTCAATTTAAGAGTTTGAAGAAGGTTGTTTCTAACACTAAGATCTCAACGTTTAAGGTTTAGACTAGTGCCTTGGGTTAATGGAGTCAAAGAGAGAGACTAATGGCTTGGAAAGATCTAAACCTAAGGACGGGAAGGTTAGGTTTAATGGTGTTGCAATGGCAGGCCCACCAAATCAAAACCCTAAGGGGAGGAGGCTCATTCCGGTGTAGCTAAAGCTAGCCCTCATGCTCCTCCCTCTTTCCTTAAGACTCTTTGGCAAAAACAGCTAGCTATAAAACATGAATCTATGGCTGAAAAGTGTTGCTTGGGGACAAGGATTTTCAAACCCTAAGAGACAAAACCCTAGGTGTAAACTAAATTAGGCCTAGGACGTCTTCTTTCTTCAATTTATGTTTCAAACTAACTCAAGAAAAAGATGAACTAG
>ML793455.1:143759-154101 GCA_009831015.1 Picea engelmannii | reverse complement strand
CCGTTAAAAGTAGAACGGTCGGGGGGGTCCAGAATCCACTGTCAGTCGTTGATCTAAGCGTCGTTAGATCAACCGTTGATCTATGCACGTTCTTTATTTTCCTGGCGTGATTCAATATGTGCAACGAAACTTAGGCTTAGTGCTTTTTGTGGATTTTTCATTGCTTCCCTTGCTTTTTGTCACCATGGGGTTAGGAAAATCATTTCAAACATCCAAATCATGAACTTTCCTCAAACATCATGCATGTTTTTGAAATAAAACCAACTAATCTATATTCTAACCTAGTCACCTATCACATTTAGCCCAGATTAGACTGTTGGGCTAAGAAATTACTCTACCCTGGGGCTATTTGACCAAGATTAGACAGTTTGATCAAATGTATTCACTAGCTGACCTAACTACCTGGTTAAGACTAAACAGTTTAGCCAGGCTTATTCACTAAACCTATCAACATGAATTCAAAAGGACTTGGCCATGTTTAAACTGTACGGATCAAGTCACCATTATTGCGTGGGGATTTTATCCATTTCTTTTGTGTCCTCTTTTATTCTTTTCTTTTCTTTTCTTTTTTCTTTCTTTTCTTTCTTTTTGAAAATAATTTGCAGGAATGAAATATTATTTGTAAGACAACATACATCAATAGTGAAAAAATTTCCAGTCACCAGATGATCCTATAAATTATAGGGTTATAACAAATCCCAAGAAAATTTACACGAATCCCAATCTAGGTAGATATGACCAAATATAGGTACACAGATTCCAATGTAAGTACATAATCTCGAGGCAATGACACAGATATTGAGGCATAGTGCACACATCCCAAGGTGTGGTGCCAACATATAATGATCCATCAAGCTTCAAAATAAGTCATTAGGAAACAAACATTAAGTAATATATTCTAACAACAAATTAACATAGGTTAATTTTATAATTTTCCTAAGTACGATGGACAACCTCACCCCTATTACATGTGTCAATTCATAGGAAAAAAGGTATTTCCTAGGTAACTTGGTTATGGATAGGTAAATTTGATGAATAATTGATGGAAAAAAGGAAGGGAAACTCTATGCTTTAACCCTCAAAGTCATTTTTGATGATGGATAAGGTCTTTTACTGGTCCAACTAGCCCTTTTGAGCTAGGAATCTTCACTTTTTGTACTTGTAAGATTTTTAAGAGGGAACTTGTCTTAGAGTTACCACCTCAACACCTTTTTATTACCCCTTTTTACATTTTCTTTGTTTTTTAGTCCTTTTTTTTCTTTAGATATGCATTTTTAGTATAGGACCTTAGGGCTAGGCATTTTCAATGAAGTGACATAGCTCTAGCCTTGTTATTTTTTCATTTTTTAACATTTACACTCTTCACCTTTAGCCTTTATTGACTTTATTTGATTTTGGATTACATTTTTCTTCATTTAGAACTTGTTGGATTACATTTGATAAGTCAAACATACGTAGGGATAGTATTTTTTTATGAATGGGATGACAATGAAAGGGAAATGATGGAAAGTGTTAGATGTGGTTAGGATATGGATATGTTACTCAACCAGATCACTAGTAATACAATTAGTCCTAAGTCATGACATACTTACCTAAGGATAATTTCATCCCCCATGGTAAAACAAGACAAAATAATAAAATTATTAGCGTTAAGAAGTGTTATTAGATCATACATGTTATTAACCAAATTGGCACTTGTGCAAAGCCTTCACAAGGTGCTTGTAAGTGTAACATATGGAATTTATTTCCACTATAACCTAAGAAAGTACTTCCCTCATTTTAGTGAAGGACAAAGATCAAACACAAGGGAGGATTCCCTAGCAACCTCAAGGTATCCTATAGAAAACTAAAGGCAATCTATGGTCCCCTATCTTGGTTACTTGATTAACTAGGTAAAGGGAAAGTTTAGGGTGAATTATATAAATCAAGTTGATTGTGTGTGTGTGTGAGGGGTTATAATAAGACAACCAATGACGTTTATTAAGATGAGAAAGTAATTGAATTCCTTGAAATACAAGTTATCGAAAGAAAACTAAAATCTATTAATAAACTTGAATGATATATAAGATACTTGAGCATGTAACAAATTTAGAACAACAACAAAAAATCAACTCTAAAATCAGCAATAAGACTATGGAAAGTATGCCAAATGCCAAGTGAAAGACTTATAAACCATCAACCAATGATTGCTTGAAACAAATAACTTTAAACTATGTTAATTAGATGCAACGTGAAAAACCCTAATGGATGGAAATGCAATTATTGCAACAACAATGATGTTAGACGATGAATCTAAGTTAAGATACACAATGTTAGACTAATAATGAAAATAAATGAAGTTGCAAATTCAAAGGTCCTCAACTAACACAAAGCGTTGAGAGAGAAAGGGGGTTTAAACTAGGGTTTTATCACTTACAACAAAAAGATTAGTGTTGTTTTCAAACCTTGGGCATATGGAATCAATGCAACAACTTCCAATGGAGGGTCAAAGAAATATAAGACTTGAAGATCAAAACCCTAGAATTATACAATCATTATTCTAGGATTAACCTTCTAGGAAAACAAACCCTAAAGTTTATACAATCATAAACCCTAGGTTTTTTCCTACTTCTTCTATGATGTCTATCAAGAAATCAAGTGGAAACAAGTCAAACCCTAGAGTTTATACAATCATAAACCCTAGTTTTTAACTGACAAGGGAAATATTAGGGAATGTACAATCACAACCCTAAATTTTACCTTGTATGCTTTAGCAAGCTTTAAGATGAACAATTAACAAGGAAGGGGATGCACAATTACAACCCCTCTAGGGTTTTCCAACAAAATTGTCTAAGGAAACAAGATAACTTGCAACTTACCCACAATTCAATAGAGAATTCACCAAAATATATTAAGAATAAACACTTTAACTTGGAAAGAACACTTACTATACCAAGTCACTATGCACGAAAAAACCCTAATTTCACGAATCATCCACCAAAACAAGAAAATCATCCACAATATTGTTCTCCAAGAGGTGCGCACAAGTACACCATGATGAAAAAGAAGAGAAAAGAGATATAGAAGTCATTATCCACAAGTTTGATTTGTGTTTTGAAAATGAGGCAACACTAACCTTCTTATATGAGGTAGCCCTAGCGCTATAAACCCTTAAAGCCCCTTCAAACATAAAATATATGTGATACAAGTTGGATAGACCAAGGATGACCCCAAAAATATCCTCTAACATAAAGAAAACATAAAAATACATCAAAACCTCCCCTCAAAAAGAGACATGTGTGGGTATAAGAGCACCCAAAATATGTGACATCATCATCCAAGGGGTAAAGGTGCCTCCAAAGGCCACATCTCTCCATGAAAAGGTAAAATCATCATCAAGGGTCACATTCCTCACCCCAAAAGGCATGTCACATCACCATCAAGTGCCAACTCATCATCAAAGAAGACGTTCACATGCTAGTTCAACCCACCAAGCATAAAAACCATGTCATCATCCTCATAGGTGCAACATCAATAGGTGAAAAATGTTCCATGACCTCTCCTTGTTACACATCAAAATTACTCGACTGGATAAGTGTCGCATATTCCTCTCAATTGTCGTAAGTGTCGCAACTTCCTTACAACTTTCGCAAGTGTCACAAGTTGGTCATAAGTGTCGCAAATGTTGTTTAAGCATGTTGCCATAATGACGACACTAAGGAGACACTTAAAACATCTTATGTACTTGATTTGGAGAAGAAGAACTGGTTCATTGGAGTCAAATAACTCTTAACACCTGAAAAGGGATTTCAATCAAGAGTTTTGAGGGTGAACGCTCCCCTGAAACAGACTTAGGAGCGCTGGCACTCCCCTATAAGGCCTCAGGGAGCATTATAACGCTTCCTCACCCTTCTTTAGGAGCGTTGCTCACTTTTGAAGCACTGGTGCTCCCCTTAAGCTTCTCAGGGAGCGTTCTAGCACTCTGATGCCCCTTTTGAAGGAGTGCTGCCTAATCTGGGTCAGTTGTTGGCCCATTGAGGAGAATGAGGAAAGGATCTTTCGAGATTAGGAGGCAGTTGTACTCAAACTCTTGGTTTCATCAACATATCCCTGATCTAAGGAGGAGGTTCCTAACTTGTTCTAAACATAACTCAAGAGGTTAAGCTCCTCCCAACCTATATAAGCAAGCTCTATGATGGTGGAAAGGGGGAAGAATTGCTAGCATGAAACCTATGATCTCATAGGAAACACACAGTCAGCCAAAGGAGAAGTGATCAGTGAAGCTGTTGTCAACCAGCTTGTGGATCTTTTGAGTAAGGGTTAGACGAAGGGGACTTGACGAAGTTGTCACATTCGCATCCACGATTGTAAGTACTGATGTCGTTATTCTCATTAATATGACACGCTTGGCCTGTTTCTTTCTAGTTTGTGTCTGATGTTACATGAACTTATCATTAATTGATAGATCTGTTTTCAAGCTAATATCAATAGAGTAGGAAGTAGTCATATCTTGTTTGTCTGCAGAACTCAGCGGGGAGAAAAGGATTGGAGCACAACTCAGAGCGTGCAGGGACAAACATCGATAAAGAGGTACTTTTGTTATCCTTCCTTCTCATGTATTAGTTTAGATAGATTTGAAAGGAAATCAATGTCCACGTTAAGCATTTTTCTGTCTAGGGTTAAGGTCAAGCTCTTAGAGGCGATCTACCTGTCCGCAGGGAGATTTTCCTACAACAGAAACTGGCGACTCCACTGGGGAGATAGCCTCAATTAAAAAATTCTTGTTTCGACTTCTCCTCATTGACCTAGTTCTATCCCTTGATTGTTTCAGACCTGGTTCACTCCTCTTTTGATTGGTTTCATGAGCTAATTGGCTCCCTACCCCATCACACTCAACATAATTGTCAGAATTGGATTGCAATTTTTTGATTTCTTTGACAATTTTTGGAGTTTCAGACCCTAGTACCCCTGTCCTAGTGTTAACAAAGTGCCAGCACTCCTAATAGCTTTGCACAGAGCGTTATAACACTCCTTTCCTTTGGAAACATAGCACCAGCCCTCTTTGGCTCAAAAAACCTTCCAGAATTTCATTTTTTGGGTTTTGCCTCTGTGTCTCTTCTGTTGAGTAACCTTGTGAGTCAGTGTTTCTTCCCTTTCAACCTTGACATCAGTCTTCTGGAAGAACAAACACCTTCATGTTTGGATTTTGTAGCCTTCTTCACTACTGTTATTGAGTTTTCCCGTTGATCAGAGTCCAAGACTCATGCATTGTCTTTCTCTTTGTTTAGCTGAGTAAAAACCTTGGTGAAGGTCATCAAGGGCCTACAGACCTCTTTATCTCAATTTCATTCAAGGTCATTGTTCTTCAACTTCTGCTTTTTGGGTGTGAATTTTGTTTTCTCTTTGATTGTTTCTTTTCTTTCACTTTTCGTTTTGATTGCAACGAAAGGGTGCATTATTTGTATGACTTTATCTTTTGCTAGTTTGATTTTCATTCATACAAAGAAAATTAGCAAGACAAGCATTGTGTTGAATTGATCTTTAACTCATATACGAACAATGAAAAATAATCTCCATGATTGATTGTGCATATTAGAAGGCATTTAAATTTTTTTGCATTACATCAGGATTTGATTGAGAAAAAAATTTGTTTGAGGACACTCCGTATTCGTGCTTGTTAAGTGAAAATAACTCTCTCTCTCCCTTAGATAGAAATTCATCGAAAGGAAATGACTGCTTATCATATTCGGTGCATTCTTTGGGTCTGAGTCATAATTCCATTTGTTTCACTTCCATACACCCCTTTTTGCGTAAAGAACAGCCATAAAAATCAACACTAATTAAAAAATTATCTAGAACTTTTTCTTTGCTAGGATCCTCCACCAACAGTAGAATAGGTGTAGTACTTTGGATTAGGTTGTGAGAATAACTCTCCAAAGTTTCCAAAAAAAATAGTAGCATCCTGAGTTAGGGAGAGTCAAATCCAATCATTGTATAAGTCTGCCTGGGATCCCCCTCTCACACAGGGGTTACGCACGAGGTCGCATCCAGGTGAGCTATGGGGACTAACCCTTCGTGGTTTAACTGATTGTGGTGGTGAGATCGTATTATGGGGGTCACTTTGAGGTAAATCCACAATTATTGTGTGGAAGCCTTCTAGTTGATTTCGAGCTTGATACCCTGCCTGTACGTTCCGATCGGACTGTCGACTATTCCCGCCTAGGGGTTGACTGCGAATTGGTAACCTTAGTAGCCATAATATTTAGGGTCTTACACAAGGTGACGGTGACGGGAATTCTCACTGTACCTGGAGCATACATTGGTCAAACTCACTCGGGCTCCTTGGAGGGTAAATCCACAATTACTGCATGGAAGCTTGCACCAAGGCGTAAGTCTGTTAAGAAGGTCTCCATTGTAACTGTTCCACCCTACCCCCACCCCTTCTGGACTTGATCACGCGACGTTGGATTTCATCACCAACTAGTACGATCATCAAAAGAAGGTCCTGTTTTCTTGGTTGTGATTCTTAGATTTTTTAGCGTGTGCTGGTTGGCCATAGATTTCTTCTGCCGACTCTTTTTCGCCAACATCGACCCTCCACGATGCTCGCGGAGGCTACAAGGACTTCCTCCAGAAAATATGAAAGGAGATACCCCTTTACCCCCTCATTCTACGGAGGAATCTCCTCAACAGAGCGAGGTTCAAAACACTACAACTTCCCAGGAAGAAGTTCCCATCCCTTTGGAGAATTTTTGAATTGTCTCGGAATCTCCAGAAGCATACCGCATTCCGGAAGGATACGAATGACAGATCCTCCACCTGAATTCTGTCGGAGAATTTGTTGTCATCAATCCTGACATTCCGGTTGGGTCTCCTCAAAAACCTTTAGCCAACGACCCTTTTTGGATCGCAGACATTGTTCGAAGTCCACCACGCTTGGTGCGAGATCTCTATGGAACAGGGGAAGGTGTCGATGCATCTTTTTCCTACACCATACCTCCAAATCATTTTACCGGTGCCACCAATTTTATAGCCAGACCACCCGTTGGTCCGAACATACCATTCATCAGCCCAAGGTCTACTATTCCCCTCCAGACGGCCCAATCTACAATAGTCCCTCACATCCTGACTATTCCCTCCGGCAATCCGGTGGTCACTCAAGCCACGATCAACACACCTGTAACACCGAGACCTACACTCCCTTTTGGGTACAGGGCACTAAATGATTTCACTGCCACTATGGCCACTACCCAAGTTATACTGGGAAGTTCCATTCCTATCCAACAACCCAGAGGGACCGGTCTTGGTGGTCCTAATCCGCTTGGCGGTACTAGTCAATCATTTACGTTTGGCTCTCAAATCCCGGGAACTCTACCTCAAACTGGGGGGCATCCTCCCACCGGAGGACAAATTCCATTCAGGGGGCACCCTCATGCTGGGGGGAAACCTCAAGTCAAATTCCACCATCAACCACAAGGACAAAATGTGTCTGTCGCACCCAATCTGTGGAGCATCCCTTTTCAAGGAAATCTGCATGCCTCCACGGGACAAAATGTGTCTACCGCACCTAATCCATGGAACGTTCCTTTTTTAGGAAACCCACATTTCCCGGCAGGACAAAATTCTCAGGCTCCGCAACAACCCCCTTATGGAAAAATGCCCAACCTGACCCATAACCCTCAAAACCCATCCGATTATCCTCCGCTCACACATGCTTCTCAAAACACCTCAAATCGTGCGTACCTTGGTCAAAACCAACCTCATATGAGAGGGCCCACTAGTTATAATTATACACATAACCCAGTAATGGGCCCCACTGGTGTCCCTCTGCCACACCAACATTACCCATAGGTTAACCGACAACTACCTTTCCTGGCTACCCTGGACCTTCCAGACTTGTCTCGGTTAACGAATGATCCCATTTATCATTCTCCGGTTTGGCCAGCTATTCCAGCAAAACTTCCTTCTGATATCCCAAAATTCGACAGAAAATCCGGAGAAGACCCGAACAACCACGTGATGACTTTCCATTTGTGGTGTTCATCCAACTCCCTCATGGACGACTCTATTCGTTTGTGTCTTTTCCAACGAACACTTACGGGTTCCGCAACAAAATGGTATATTGAATTACCACGCGCATCTTTTCACGATTTCAACTCCCTCGCCATGTCCCTCCTCACACACTTCCAACTGCCCATTCGATACGAGACGGGTACTGAACTATTAACCTCCCTTCATCAGACAACTTCCATACACATCTCCAATCATATCCATGAATGGAGACGATGACGAAGGCTAATCAAAGCAGTCATCCCCGACCAATTATTAGCGGAATGGTTCACGAAATCATTATTACCCCAGATCGCTCGTGATGTTGCCATGGGCGGTGTGGTCACCAAGGAAGAAGCCATCGCCAGAGCTCAATATTTAGACTTAGTCTATTCACAATCCGGTACTCTGTATGAGTTGATACCGAACGTTACCCGTGCCACTAACGATCCATCCAAACCATCGACTGCTTCGCATGTGGATGGAGTTATTGGCTCCGTCAAAACCCAATCTACCACCCAGTCCACGGGAACGACTCAGCGGCCCGCTTCGACGACTGCTCCCAGTTCGACTGCACCCTCTTCTACCCCCCCTCAAACTCAGGTCTCTGATGTGAATGTGGTCTAATCAACCCCTTCACAACAACTTGGGGGAAAGAAGAAACCGAGAAACAAAACAAAGAAGAACAATAACAACGAACAACCCAAAACCCAATCGCAAACTCCTGCTACTGGAAAACAACCACAGCGAAAAATGAAATTCCCATGTCTCATTTGTGGTGACGATCACTACACTCGAGATTTCCCACACCGCGATGAAGTGGATAAACTTTTCAAGGGAAATTCGCAACCCGTCGTGCTTACTCAGCCTTTTCCGCAACAACAATCTTTGGTTGCACAAACCCCCACGCCGGGGGGCAGTTCCAACCAACCCCATGATGAGGCCTCGACAAGCGCCCACATTTACATGTTTAACGGGGTTAATCTAACCACTCATTCTGCGACATATGACACGCCAGTTAAACCTGATAAGCCGAAGACTGCTAACGGTTCTTCACCAGATCATCTACCATCCTCTGTTAATCCTCCATATGTTAACCCTCCATCTGGGCCACTTCAGATTGAGAAACCTTCTTTTGACTCCATCTTACGCCCTCCTAAGAGCACCATCCGGAAATCCACTTTCAATCCTAATTCACGGGCTGCCCAAAATTACAATATTGTAGAAGATTTGGCCCAAGCCCCATGTGCCATGTCTATGTTGGAAGTTCTACAACACTGTCCTAACCAACATAGGACGCTCTTAGCTTCCATTGGCGCTTTCGATCTCGAGTCATCAAAATACATCACGTTTAATCTGGATTATCATCAACCGCGACTCTCCCACCAACTAGCTTTCTAAATCGATGTTGTTGTTCACAATCAACAAATTCATTGAACTATCCTGGATGAGGGAGCCTCTACCTGTGTCATGTCTCTAGCCTGTTGGAAAGGCTTAAAATCACCTGCCCTTAACAAATCCCCTACGATGTTACGCGCCTTCGATGGACAAGGTTTCCATCCTCACGGATTACTGCAATCCCTAGCCGTCCAATTGGGCGGTAAAACTGTTACCGTTGATGTCGAGGTGGTCGATGCTCCCCTCGATTACAACCTATTACTCGAAAGAAGTTGGTTCTACGCTATGACTGTCGTCGCCTCGTCGGTGTTTCGATGTGTACAATTCCCCCATCAAGGAAAAATTGTCACCGTCGATCAACTTGACTTCTGTACACCCGACGCTCGCATCCCTGCCACCAACAACATTCCTTTCTTCGGAGACCACCCAGTTACGTATGAACGCATTGGTGTTGGCTTATTGAAATATTATAGCCTTATCGGTACTTTCCCTACACCACTTCCACCTACTGCACACCACATTGATGTCGTCAATATGATCTCGACTATGCCTTATCAATCCTTGGAGTCATCTGATCCTTGGATTGTACCTAGTCCTTTGGAATTCGATGTGCTCAGTGACACCATGCCACTCAGCCCAGCCGAGGCCGCATATGTAGCTATCCAATCTACCTCTCCCTCTCCCAACAATTTACATTCATTAGCACCCGATGCTTACTCGGTGCCCTCGTGGTTGGATTCCCTATCATCTATCGTTGATTACATTTCCCACATTTTTCCTTCGGACGAATCTATTATGGAAATGCTTAGCATTGACGATTTTCCCTGGGATGATAACCACCATCGATCCTCTTTTCTTCCGCCTTTGGAAGAAGTTCAAGACATACAATCTGTCTTCCCCCCCCCCCCCCCCCCCC
>ML793455.1:128066-143723 GCA_009831015.1 Picea engelmannii | reverse complement strand
GCTCCACAATCTCCTACCCTTACACAAGATACTTTCTCTGAAGGGAACATGGGTAACATCTCTACTACAATCACAATTGACATTTCAGTCAAAGAAGGTGCCGTGGAAAACATTAATCTTGGTGCAAATTGCACGCCCGACGAAGTGGTTTCTTACACCGCTTTGTTAAAGGAATTCTGCGATGTCTTCGCATGGAGATACGAGGAAATGCCAGGTACTAACCCTTTAATCGTCGTACACGAAATCAAGACTTACCCTGACGCAAAACTAGTTTGACAGAAACTCTGTCCGGTTCATCCCAAGAAAATCACAGCTATAAAGGCAGAAGTTGAAAAACTTCTAAAATATGGCTTCATCTATCCCGTCCCTCTGAAGGAATGGGTCTCCAACCTCGTTCCGGTTGCCAAGAAACAAGGGACCATCCGTGTTTGCGTAGATTATCGAGATCTCAACAAAGCTTGTCCCGAGGAAAACTATCCTACGTCGTTCATCGATCAAATCATCGATAATTGCGCAGGAAGCGTAATCTTCTCTTTCATGGATGGATTTTATGGATATAACCAGATTGAAATCTTACCTGCTGATCAACATAAGACAGCCTTCATCTGCCCTTATGGAAATTTTGCCTACCGAAAGCTACCGTTTGGCCTTAAAAATGTTGGTTCTACTTTCCAGCGAGCCATGTCGTACGCTTTCCACGACATCAAGCATATCATGGAACCTTACCTCGATGATTTACCCACCCATTCATCCAACCGACCTAATCACATTAGTCACTTATGGACAATTTTTCTTTGATGTCGTTTCTATCGTATTCGCCTGAACCCACATAAATGCATTTTTTCTATTGAATCCGGCTGACTCCTCGGTTTCATCGTCTCCAAAGATGGGATCAAGGTGGATCCCTTAAATATCAAGGCCATTCTAGCCTTACCCCCACCTACCAACTTAACCCAACTCCAAAGTTTGCAAGGCAAAGCAAACTTTCTTCGTCGTTTCATCTGCAACTATGCCGAGATCACTAAAGGATTTATGCGGCTACTGCAAAAGAACGTCCCTTTCATCTGGTATGACACTGCCCAACGGTCATTCGACGCTCTCAAGCACGCTTTGACCCACGCTCCTTTGTTACATCCTCCCGAATATACAAAGGATTATATCCTTTACTTGGTCGCTTCTACTTCTACCATTGTGATGGTGTTAGTTCAAGAGGACTCTAACGGCGAAAAACACGTGATTTATTATCTGAGCAAGAGTTTATCTAGACCCAAACTCAGATATTCACATGTTGAGAAACTGGCTATGGCAGCCATCATTGTTGTCCAAAGATTCCGCCACTAAATCTTATTACGCACCACCACGATAATCGCAGACTCCAACCCCATGTACCACGTCTTGATGCATCAAGTACTTGGGGGAAAATATTCGAAATGGATCGTTATTCTTCAAGAATTCGACCTCGAGTTTACGAAGGCTAAAGCCAAAAAATCCCTGGTGTTTTTCGAGCTCATCTGTGCTCTCCCTTGTGTCGATGAAAACATTGAACCTAGATATTCTCTCCCCGATGAATCTCTCTTCCTCATTAGCACCTCTGACCCTTGTTACGGAGACATTCTCCTCTACCTTCAAACTCAACGTTTTCAGCCCAACATCTCTCGTGAAGAGCGTCGATGCATCCGTCACCACTCTCGTCGTTATCTCATCCTCGGTGACACTTTGTATCGCCGAGGTATTGACACCATCCTTCGGCGATGTCTGATTCACGAAGAGGTTGAACGCGTTTTGAACGATTGTCACCTTGGCGCATGTGGCGGTAACCTTTCAGGGATGGCCACAACCCAAAAAATCCTATGTTTCGGCTACTTTTGGCCCTCGATTTTCAAAGATTGCATCGAGGTCGTCAAAAAAGGCCCACCCTGCCAAATCTTCAACAAGAAGACACACACCCACCCTACTGCGCTGCACCCCATTATTTCCATCGGCCACTTTTCCAAATGGGGTATCGATTTCATGTAGTGTAAGCCTACCTCAGCCGGGGGGCACGGTTACATCATCGTCGCCGTCGACTACTTCACCAAATGGGTTGAGGCTATGCCTACCTTCCTGAATGATGGCCGTACTGCAGCTTTATTCCTCTTCAACCACATCATTACCTGTTTTGGTGTACCACATTCCATTGTCACCGGCCATGGTGCACACTTCAAAAACCAGATGATGAGCGAGTTACATGTCAAATTGGGTTTTCGCCATGAAAACTCATCCCCCTACTACCCTCAAGCGAACGAGCAAGTTGAGGATATCAACAAAGTCCTAAAAACCATGATCCAACACATGGTAGGGGAAAACAAGACATCATGGCATTTACAACTGTTTTCTGCTCTCTGGGCCTATCGCACATCTGTGAAAACCTCAACTGGATTCACTCCTTTCCAGTTGGTCTATGGCATTGAAGCCATCCTACCAATTGAGTGTGAGATTCCATCACTCAAATTGAAAGTAGAACTCCTGCCCCATACTTCTGCGGAAGAAGAACGATTCTTGTATCTATCCAAGATGGACAAAACTTGCCGCGATGTTGCTCTCGTTAATGAGGCACATCAGAAATGAATTAAGAGTCAATATGACAAATCCGTCCAACCTCGAGCCTTTGGAGAAGGAGACTTAGTCCTCGTTTACGACCAAGCACAAGATAAATTGGGAATAGGAAAGTTAGAACCTATGTGGCACGGTCCTTACATCGTGAAGCGTGTTTTACACAGAGGTGCTTATGAACTAGTATATCATGATGGAATTTCCCTGGGAGAGCCCCGAAACGGGCTTTACCTTAAAAAGTACTATGCCTAGATCACCTAGCATCTGTACTTTGTACATTATTGTATTTTAGTTTGGTGTGTCTTTTTCTTTCGCATGCTCGAGTCTTTACCGTTGCCACTCATGACTGTGCATGTGTTTTCATGCGCAGATGACGTCTGCCTTTCCTATCTTTTTTGGGTTCGTGGATGGCGCCAACTGACATACCCGGAACATTGCTTCGGCAACATGGGTTATTTATCAGTTTGACGAGGTGGTGAGTTCAGGAGGCATCTGTTTAGGACCAACAACCAACAATATGGTAGAATACCACGCTGTCATTGGACTGTTGACCCAAGCCTCCTCCCTAGGTATCTCTCATATCATTATTTACTTAGACTCCCAACTTGTGGTTTATCAACTCAACCACATCTACGCTATCCATAGTCCTATCCTACTACGTCTACACTTGCAAGTTTACCGTCTTGAATGAATGTTCAATTACATTGAATATAGACACATTCCAATAGAACTTAATAGTGTTTCAGATTCATTAGCTAATTATATCATGGATTGGTATCTTGCCCACAGATAAGATTCAAGGAAAGAAAAACTGTACATTACATGTAAATTAAAACACATCACAGACATCATCATGTACAAATCATCGGCATCATAAAAACTCGAAATTGTATATATATATATATATGGCGTGACTGAAATGTTTTCTTTACATCAAAAAGTGTGTACAAGAGAAAAATATTGGGCCTTTCCACCCATACAACGTTGCCTGACAAGGCATACAAAACATGATCACCGGAGAGATTCTAATCTCCCCGCACTACGTTATGCTGTGAGTAACACACTACTGCGCGCACTATGTGCCTCAACGGAGAATTAATATTCTCCAGTACTCCTACAGTGTGCCGCTGTAGATGTAAAGGCACCTCCCCCCTCCGTAGAGGTGGGATGCCCATCGTAAGGCCTTGGAGGTTCCTCTCAACCTCCCGGAGACCCATCACTGGTACCACCGGATTTGCTGCAACTGGGGCGCCCCCACGATGCCCTGGTACTGGTATATCAACCAGGCACACTGCTCCCTTGTCTACATGTTGGAAAAAAAACATCTGTTAAGACTCTTTTACATACCCAAAAAAATACAAATACATCAAAAACTTAAAAAACAAAAACTAGACAAGGTATGGCTTAATCTCTTACCTGACTCGTCCCAGTCTTCCCCCGCGGGCAAAATCAATTCCATACTCCCACGGAAGTCTACATCGGCATAAGGGAAGTCCTCTATCCAGAGGTATTGTCGTCTCAGCCAGGCAAAGAAATCACTAGTGAAGTGGAACTCTGACTCCGAAACTAGCCTTGGAGACAGACTAGTCCACCTCTCCATCCTAGGTTCATCTGTTGGGCATACTTCCAGTGCTATCTGAGGCTACATCTGAGGGATGCGCTCTAGAAAAAACGAGACCAAAAACGATCCATAGCCGAACTGCTTCTGATCAGTCCTGCATCGTGAGATTTGTTCCTTCACATTTCGAAGGAACGCTGCACTCCAGTTGAACAGTGTTTGTTCCAAACACTGAACACCATAGGCCACCTGCGATCTCGATATCAAATGAGCGCTAGTGCTGCCTGTCACGCTCGTAATAGCAAATAATATAGACCGGAGAGGCAGATCTCATATATCCTTGATAGGGATCCTGCCCCCTACCAACCTTTCTACTGGAACGCAGTGGCGTGCCAGATACACGTCCACCTGCTCAGGTAATGCCCTCTTCCCAGTGAAAGATGTGGGGACCCCTCTTTTTGAGAGGCCGATCAAAAATTACACATCTTCCAAATCAATGGTTAGAATTTGTGTGCCGATACGAAATCCTTGTTCCGCAACATCCCAAAGACCAATCATGTGCTCAAGCAGTAACACCTCTCTCTTGATTTTTTGTAATTTGAATAACTTGAGCAAGCCGCAAGCTCGTAAATCAGCCCGCGTACGAGGACTCCATAGAGCGGTTAAATCATCCATCTCATGTTCCCTGTCTTTCCATTCAATCATGATTGCCGAAGACACCTACAAAACAAAAAAACCAAAAAATTCGTTATTCCTCACGTTTTGGTAATTTCGGCGATTTTCAAAAACATTTTAAAACATGAAACAAAGTACCCATGTCATCTAAAAGAAACCATTCACTCTTTTTAACCACCACGTCCTTTAACATTTGTCAAATAATGATAAAAACGTTTTAAAAATGCAAAACAACTTTGGGGGGTGCGTGGGCATTTGGGGAGAATTTTTATGAGTTCTTTTGCTAAAAATGACCAGTCTAATCGATTGCAAGGGTGTAGACATCCTAACAACCCTTCTCTAATGCATTTTTGTAAAAGAATCCCCCTATTTTATTAATGTTTAAAAGGAGGTCGATTAGGTTCAAAGAGGGGCAACTTAGGGCTTTGTGTTTTGAAATAAATAATGCTATAAAAATGGATCTAAAACCATGAAATTGAAAGAGCAAGGGATGGACACCTACCTGGTTCAAACGGTGAGCTAAATGATCAATCGTAGCTCCGGCAGCGAGAAAAACAAGATTTGCTCCAAAATGAGATTCTCCACTACTCCAAAAATTCTTGCAAATGAAATGGTAAATGAATTTTCAAATCAATTGTTATTTATAAAATTCCATTTTTTATAAGGTATGGTCATTTTTGGATTTCTCTAATGATGCAATGGCTTCACTAAACTCTGGTTTGTAGCTTTGGTATCGCAGGTTTCCTAGCAGTCCTGATCGGTTATTCACCTTGTCGCACTTATGAGCATAGTCTTAGTTCATTCTCGAGCTCGACAATATGAGAACGCAACCGGGTAAACTTTATCTCTTTTTCGGACCTGTCCAGATACAAACACACGAAAAAGGAACCCCCCTGGAGTCTCCTTTAAACCCTTTTCAGACTCTCTAAATATGAAAAGATTGTCGAGTGATTTTGCTTCCTTTCACACTCGTTAAAAGGTCAGAAAGGGCGTCTTGCGAGCGATAGTTTAACCCTTTTTCGGTCTCGTTGGACTACTGTACGAAAAAGGAACTGAGAGAGTTCTCTTTTAAAGTGTTTTTCCAAACTCTATAATCCCGAAAAACCTTCGAGTTTTCTGTCTTTGGACTCGTTAAAAGCACACATCGACAGGCCCATATGGGACCGATCCCTTACTTCTTCTGGTTCGTTAAACAAAGGAAGAGAAACTTACCAAAGGTGAGTTATATCGAGCATGTGTTATCCTCCTCGAGATCGTTAAATCAAAAAGAGGTACTCATCTATCTGGATGGGGGAAAAATTGAAAGGAGCAAGCCAAGCAGTCTCTCGAGAACATCATCCAACACTTCTTAGAGTCGCCCTTGAACACGGAACTTTGTCATTTACATGTATCATAATCCGTTGAACCTCTGCACTGAGCCAATATTTTGAGTTCCTTTCACTCCTTTGGGTCACCCAACGCAATTCATTGCATCCATTGCATAAGTATTGGTACACGTCATGTTTCGCTGTTGTGCCTCAGTGTTCAAGGGAAGTATCCGCCTTGAGAGTCAACCATCCCAAATATCTTGTCTCAAAACTTGTGTCAGTCCATGTTCTTTTGATCTACCAATTACATCTTTATATGTGTTCCGCGTCGTTGATGGGGGATACATCAAGGCCCTCCCTCGACGAGTCTATTCCTATCGACTTCAACACATTATTCGGGAATTATACTTAGAAACTAGTTAGTACTTTGGGACCTGCATGCCTCAATGGCAGGCCTCCTCACATTCAACAGTGGGCTTACACCATTGACCTTTGATTGAATGATTCCATGAATGTTCGACCTCAGCTCATCTATTCACGTTCGATGTAATGTATTAAGGTACCTTGGGAATCATTGACATTAATGGTGATCTCCCTCGCACTTGTTAACGGTTTACCTCATTGACCGGTAATTAAGTGGTTTCTGCCATGTTCGACATCAAGACATCTATTCACGTGGTTAGAATCGTATCACACTGGGATTGGTAAGAAAACCCTGGATTGAGTAATCACTTTGATATATGCTTTGCCCAGGTTGCGAAGGAGTTTCTATTGGACAAAAAACACATATGTTGTTACATAGATCCACTTTGTATTGGTCGTGGCTATGCCTTGTCATCTCGTAGATCCACTGTGTATCTTTCGTGGCTACGATCAGTCTGAGTCATCAAAGTATAGATCCAAATTGTATCTCCGGTGGCTATACCCTTTTTATCCATACAATTATGGATCCGCAGTGTATATTATGGCGGCCTTACCTTACAAGTCTTGATCACCCAAGCATAGGTATGCCTGCCTTGGGTTTTGAAATATGTCATGATATTTGTTGGATGTTTGTGTGTAGCTTCCGTCGGGTTCTCCGAGTTTATACCCTTGCTTGAACGTCTACAATTATTTCAGTCATCAGTTCACATCTTCTGACTTCATACTTTGGGGGGCATTCTGTTACACATCAAAATTACTCGACTGGATAAGTGTCGCATATTCCTCTCAATTGTCATAAGCGTCGCAACTTCCTTACAACTTTCGCAAGTGTCGCAAGTTGGTCATAAGTGTCGCAAATGTTGTTTAAGCATGTTTCCATAATGACGACACTAAGGAGACACTTAAAACATCTTATGTACTTGATTTGGAGAAGAAGAACTGGTTCATTGGAGTCAAATAAATCTTAACACCTGAAAAAGGCTTTCAATCAAGAGTTTTGAGGGTGAACGCTCCCCTGAAACAACCTTAGGAGCATTGGCGCTCCCCTATAAGGCCTCAGGGAGCGTTATAATGCTTCCTCACCCTTCTGTAGGAGCGCTTCTCACTTTTGAAGCATTGGTGCTCCCCTTAAGCTTCTCAGGGAGCATTCTAGTTCTTTGATGCACCTTTTGAAGGAGCGCTGCCTAATCTGGGTCAGTTGTTGGCCCGTTGAGGAGAATGAGGAAAGGATATTTCGAGATTAGGAGGAAGTTGTACTCGAACTCTTGGTTTCATCAACAGATCCCTGATCTAAGGAGGAGGTTCCTAACTTGTTCTAAACATAAATCAAGAGGTTAAGCTCCTCCCAACCTATATAAGCAAGCTCTATGATGGTGGAAAGGGGGAAGAATTGCTAGCATGAAACATATGATCTCATAGGAAACACACAGTCAGCCAAAGGAGAAGTGATCAGTGAAGCTGCTGTCAACCAGGTTGTGGATTTTTTGAGCAAGGGTTAGACGAAGGGGACTTGACGAAGTTGTCGCATTCGCATCCACGATTGTAAGTACTGCTATCGTTATTCTCATTAATATGACACGCTTGGCCTGTTTCTTTCTAGTTTGTGTCTGATGTTACATGAACTTATCATTAATTGATAGATTTGTTTTCAAGCTAATATCAATAGAGTAGGAAGTAGTCGTATCTTGTTTGTCTGCAGAACTCAACGGGGAGCAAAGGATTGGAGCGCAACTCGGAGCGTGCAGGGACAAACGTCGATAAAGAGGTACTTTTGTTATCCTTCCTTCTCATGTATTAATTTAGATAGATTTGAAAGGAAATGTCCATGTTAAGCATTTTTCTGTCTAGGGTTAAGGTCAAGCTCTTAGAGGCGATCTACCTGTCCGCAGGGAGATTTTCCTACAACACTCCTAAGAGGTGTGACATCATATCCAAGTGCAACATCATCCAATCAAACCATAAAAAGGCTCAAGGGTGCATTGTCTAGATTGTGGGGATTTCTTCCCTCTCAATGGTGCAACATGTTATATATGAAACATCTAGGATCATTAGTCCATCATACAAGGTCCAAGAGGTGTGGGAAGGTTCCCCATGGCATGTCCAATCATCATATGGCCCAACTCTATGCATCAAGCGTGTAACATTATTTGTACGGTGCACAACGTTCTGGGTGTCATCATGAAAACATCCTCCAAATTACCATGTCAAGGTGCATCATGACCAAACAAGGCCCACAGAATTAGGTAAAACCAACAACTACAAGATACCATAGCCATTATAATCATACAAAGTAATCCACAACTTAATACAAAATCCACATAAGCAATCCATATTGTGTGTCTTCTTCAAACTTCATTAGCTCAAGAATTTATGAAATTTTCCAAGTTTAGGTATGGGAGGACCATTAAAAGACCCTATTAGGCATTCTAGTACCCAAGTAAAGAGATAATTTCCAGAAAATCGATCATAGTGTAAGTATAGTGAATGAAGTGGTATGAGGTTTACTTCATGGTGACAGAGTCAATAACATGCAAGGTACCATGCTCTATCCATTTCCATGAGCACCTTTGTAGAGGAATCACTTTTTGGTCGAGATACCCTTTCCTCAACAATTGATATATTCCAAACCACTTTCTTATCTTTTGATATTCTTTTATTGCTTTTGCGAGTCCCCTTTTTACGTTTCAAGCATTCATTATTTTTCTTGCTAGGATTAAGTCCTTTTAATTGATATGCATTCAGTGCATTAGTACTAGGGGTGATTTCCTCATAGTGAGGGAGTAGAGGTGAATCTTACCTTTGACTTTTGACTTGGTCAATCATCATCCCATTATTTCTTATTTATTTTATATCATGCTTTATTTTTTATTCATTTTTTCTAGCAATTGCATCAACCTTGGCATTCTATCCCTTCTTCTAATAATAGAATGAACCATGGGCCTTTTGGTGTACATGTAACAACCATTACCATAATATCAGTACATTTTATAATGCCCTAGGATGAAAAGTGTTAAGTATTAAAGGTAATGGTACATTACACCTATCAATGCCTCCTAGTAGTACCCCCATTCCCCGAGAGTGATAACACTCGAATAGGACACAAATGATGGCCACCAAGGTGAAACAAGGAAAAAATAATAACTTCCACTTGTTCACAATCCATTATCTAACTTGAACTCATGATCCTCACCTAAATTCCTAATGCATTAAATGTGACACTTTATATGAAATAATGACTAGTGTACCTCATGTGTGCTGGACTACCATCATCACATGGTCATGTTGATCAAATGCAATGAAATGAGCTAGATGAGGGGGTATGCATCTAAGGGGTTGTTTCCTATGGAGAATATTGATCATCATCATCATCATCATCATCATCATCATCAAGATCACTATCTTCATTGCAGGCCATGAGACATTATCTCCTCTAGTTACCCCTATGTGAGAGGGGGTAAGATCTGGCTCCAACATGGGTACATGTGCTCATCGTAGAACGCATGAGAACCTCAACATCTCTAGTAGTTGAAGACCTGCAACCTATATCACTATAAAAATCCCACTACATTCTAACATAAAACCATGAATTACAAATGATGGGGGGATGTTATCCACCCCGGTTTATTAAAAATATAAAACCAATGCAAGAGAAAACAAAATTCCATTTTCATTAATATATCACTAACACGTATATGGATGCATGAATATATCAACAAATGATATAAAAAGAAAAAATGTAATCAATAGGGCTTGAGAAGGGATCCATCAATGGGTAATAGTAGTCTCCTTCCTTTAGGTGTGGATAAGAAAAATGAACTAGGTTCAAACTTCTTCTCAATCTGATACCATATTACAAAATGAGTTAGATCATTGAATGATGAAATCCTAGATAGGGTTTCAAGTCACATAATTAATATCAAAGGAATATACTCACAATAACACCATATGATATTATCAATGAATAACTGGTGCATCTATTATAATGGAGTTTACCTCCTTATATATCATCGTTTACTAAGTAAATCATTTCCACTTATGAATGTGGAATAGATTGCTTTACACAAAAAGTGAACATGAACATGACCTAAAGTCATAAAGTGACTTTATTACAAATGTAAGCCTTATATCCAACACTTAAATCCAAACTGCACAACTTCTTAAACTTTGAGGGTTGAAATCTCCATCTCAACCTGGTTTGTTAGTTCATTTGTTCAAAAAGGGAAAAAAAAACTATAAAAAAAATTATTTTCATGGTCTCTGAATATGCATCTAGGACTTACTAGTCCATGATTACCCTTTGATGCTATAAAAAACTTGAATTGTACCCACATTAGTGAAAGACAATTCCATTTTTGGAGTTTGGGGATATCTTGTTATCCTTTAATGAGAGTTCTTAAAGAAATATTAATATTTCATATTTATTTGAATCTATGGTAATATATATAATTTTATAATTTTTTATTATCTCAATCTTAAAAAAAAAGTGTAGTGCAATATTACATATTAATCCTTATAAATTGAAAAAAATAAATATGGGATGATCATTTTAAGGCTCTCAAATCCAAAAAAATAAATCAGAGAGGAAAAATAAGAATTAAATAAAATAAAAAATGAAAAAAGGAGAGAAAAGACTAAGGAATGGGAAATGAAAGGTCATGCATGTTATCCTTCCCATTACCTTAGCTCTCCCTATTTATTCTTGTAATTTTACTTTCAACTAGTGGATGCACAAAGATCCATGAGTTGCAGTTTGATCAAGATTGTTGGAATAAGAGCACTGAGAAACCATTCAATGTTGGTTTTCCCATATGGGTTTCAAGGGTTAAATATTTGTGTCCATTATGTTATTGATTTTATGAGCTATGAGAATCTCTTATATGTGCTTGATATATTTCCCTTCTTTATTTTTAATTGTTTTCAACTCCATTTTAGTGGCTCCTTGGTAATTTTTAATGGTGGAAATGATGAATTGCAAAATATATTTCTCTTGCAATCTCCAATATAAATTGACCAATTCCAATAGCTCTCAATTAACTACAGTTTGATTTACTCCATATGATGAGAGATGTATGGCTCCCATTAATTGATTGTTGCATGGGGTTTCTAAATTTGATTGTAAGGAACAATAAGACTATTTGTCGATGGCACTGTTGGCTAACATTTATTTTCTTGATGACAACGTTGGCTACAAACAAACTTCCCCCTCAACAAATGTAACACACCTTGTGGATTGCTCGTACCCTTCCTTAACCAAATGTGCATTGCATAAATCCATTAAGGCCATGGGTGTGCCCCTCTCCTCCTTGTTGACTGGGAATTGGTATGGTTAATGGATTAAGTCTTTTAATTTTTGTTCCTTTTCATCGATTTTGGCATTTCATAGTTCAATTTTTCATTTGTAGTCTTTTAATTGTTGTTCCTTTTCATCGATTTTGGCATTTCATAGTTCAATTTTTCATTAGTATATTATCTCCAATGCATTGAGGTTTTGTGGATTGGTTTTCCTTTTCCAAGTTCATATAAAACCTTTCATATGTGTTGATCCAGGTGGATATCGATGGCCACCCACCTTTTCCAACTGGCTCAAATTTTTTTTTTGGAATTTTGGTAATTTACGTTTTTTAGCAATTTTCACTTCCAAAGCCGTTTTGAGGCCCTAAACGATGTTTTTTGGGAAAATGGGTTTGAAATGTGGAAGTTCCTTCAATAATTCCCCTAAAATGAATATCCTCGATGATGCCTTTCCAACGGGCTATCATACGCCTAAAATGAAGATCGTATGAAAAAGTTACAACCTCGGGAAGTTGATGTACTAACTTACCCAAACGAGGCCCACATGACTTTTGGCGCTTCATCTCCTAGCATTAGGATTTTGGATGTCTAGGTTTTTTGGAATTCATGTTTATTGTAAAATATCCTTCAGAGCCTCATTATAATCATCTTCTTGTGAATGAGCACAGCTGACACATCTCTTCTCAGAGATAAGCCACCACCATTCCAGCAAGCTTGTTTTCACTGCATTTTACAGTTTCAGCTTATTTCCTTATTGAATAGAAAACCAGTTTTACTGTATCTCTTTTATTTTGTGTTAATCACCTATTAATAATCTGTAGTCATTTCATTATGCTCATAAAATCTGGATCAGTGGTATCAGAGCGGTCTTCTCCTTGTCATCTTAATGCATGTCCCCAATGAGGTTGAAGTACAAAGATTTGGGTCTCGAGCTTGTTTCTCTTGAGGACAAAAGCTCTCGCACGCCCAAGCGACCTCTCATGGCAGGAGAAAATAAAGATGATGGGACATGAGATCCTTTCAAACTATTGATTGAGGAATCCCTCATGCAACAAAGGAACGAGCTGATGGATAGTTTCGCACAAATCCTTCAGCAAATACCAAGAGCCGACACATCTTCTTCGAGTGGAGGCACCACCCCCTTCAAGGTACAAATAAAATTGGATATTCCTATATTTGAAGGGGTAATGTAATATGCCCCAATTAAGGGGTAATGAGCCATTATTTAGGGCTTAACATGCCCCTCCCCTTGAGACAAGTGTTGTCCACAACACTTGAGTAACTCTAGATGCTTCTGTATAAAAGACTCATCTTCCCAAGTGGAATCTTCAGCCGGTAGTTTCCTCCATTTAATGAGATACTCTGAAATGGATTTGTTCCTCAGCTGGCGAATTCTTGTGTCAGTGATGGCTTCAGGCTCCAACATGATTTTTCCTTCCTTGTCAAGTTTTGGAAATATAGTTTGAACTGGGATCTTGTCACCTATAACCTTCTTTAAGCATGAAACATGGAAAATTGGGTGTACTCGTGAGATTGTAGGCAACTCCAATTTGTATGCCATAGTACCAATCTTTTGCAATACCTTATAAGGGACATAGTACTTTGGTGATAATTTATTATCCTTCTTGTCTTGCTTGAGGGACATCTGTTTGTATGGTTGTAGTCTTAAAAACACCAAATCTCCTACTTCAAAACTTCTTTCACTACGATGTTGATCTACTTGTTGTTTCATGTGATTTTGTGCCATGGTTAGGTTGTCCTTTAATATTTGGAGAACTTGTTGTTGATGCTCAATGTGATCTTCCATTGCTTGAACCTTAGATTTTTCTTTTAGAGAAGAAGTGATGGAAGGAGTGTGGTATCCATAGAGTGCCATAAATGGTGTCATTTTTGTTGCAGTATGAAAGGAAGTGTTATACCACCATTCTACCAAGGGTAACCATTTGAACCATTGTGTTTGTTTATCAGAGACAAAGAAACTAAGGTAGCCTTCCAGACATTTGTTCACTATCTTGGTTTGTCCATCAGATTGAGGATGATAGGATGAGCTATGAGCCAATTGAGTACCCAAACAAGAAAATAATTATGTCCAAAAATGTCCAGTGAGGATGGGATCTCTTTCACTTACAATAATCTTTGGGCTGCCACGTAGATTTTGAACTGTCTCCATGAATGTGGTGGCAACTGTACTAGCTTTAAAGGGATGAGAGAGTGCACAATAGTGTGGGTACTTGGTCAGTCTATCAACAATCACCATGATGACACTCTTTCCTTCAAACTTCGGTAACCCTGTGATGAAATCCATGGAAACCTCCTCCTAGCGTTGACTTGGGATGGCTAATGGTTGTAAAAGACCTGGGGTCTTAATTGTTTCCACCTTATTTTGTTGGCAAACCAAACATTCTACCACAAACCTTTGAACATCAGTTTTAAGGCCATCCCAAAAAAAATCCTTCTTAACCCTATGGTAGGTTTTCAAAAATCCTGAGTGCCCTCCTACCGGAGAGGTGTGCAATTCCAATAGTACCTTTAGTTCGAGCTGGGAGTTATTACATAAATATAAGCGATCTATGTACCATAGTGAATCATTTTTCCATGTAAATGTATCTGATGCACTGGAATCATGCTGCAACCTTTGAATGAGTGTCCACACTTTTTCGTCATTCTTCCATTCATCCCTTGCTTCTATTATCCAATCAAGTTGGATGATCGAGATAGCACAAATAAAGGCCTCAACATATTCATCATTTCTTGAGAGTGCATCTGCCACAACATTTTGCTTCCCTTTTTAATAGACGATCCCAAAATCACAACCCAATATCTTGGTTACCCATTTTTGTTGTTCTTCTGAAGATAGTCTTTGTTCCAAGAAGTATTTAAGACTATCATGATCTGTTTTGACCATGAAGTGCCTACCTATTAGGTAAGGATGCCATTTCTTCAGTGCATGTAGTATTGCCATCATTTCCTTCTCATAAATGGGTTTTTGCAAGTCCTTTCCCTTGAGTGCTCGACTTTCAAAAGCAAAGGGCCTTCCTTCTTGCATTAGGACAACACCAATTCCATTTCTTGAGGCATCACATTCCACAATAAATATTTTTGTGAAGTCTGGAGTGGTCAAGACAAGAGATTTGCACATAACCTCTTTAAGTTGTTCAAAATATTTAGTTGCCTCTGGAGTCCATGAAAATGCATCCTTCTTAGTTAGTGTCGTTAAAGGTGTTGCTATTCTTCCATAGTGCCGAACAAACTTGCGGTAGTAACCTGTCAAACCCAAAAATCCTCTAAGATTATTTAATGTTTTTGGAATTGGCCATTCTATCATGGCCTTAATCTTGTTAGGGTCTACCTTGAAACCTTCATGAGATACAATATGACCCAAATACTCTACCTCCTTCACTCCAAAGAAACATTTGGATGGTTTGGCATATAGTTGTTTCTCCTTTAGTAGTTGTATCACCTTGTCAACATGTCGCACATGATCCTCCCAAGACTTGCTTTATATTAGTATATCATCAAAAAATACTAACACAAAGTTTTGAAGGAAGGGCTTGAAAATGGAATTCATCAACCCTTGGAATGTGTAAGGTGCATTTGTAAGGCCAAAAGGCATGACCAAAAATTCATAATGGCCTTCATGAGTTCAGAATGTTGTTTTTGAGATATTTTCTTCCTTCATTCTAATCTGGTGATACCCTGAACAAAGATCCAACTTTGTGAAATAGATTGCTCCATGTAGTTCATATAACAATTCATCAATGATAGGAATTGGAAACTTATCTTTAATAGTGATCTTGTTGAGCTCTCTAT
>ML793455.1:98934-126381 GCA_009831015.1 Picea engelmannii | reverse complement strand
CGATACCATACAAATTGATTGGGTTCTAAATATAAAGAAGCAATTTGTACCTTTTGTGTATGTGGCACATTATGTAAATCAAAGAATTGCTCCATATGAAGTATCCATGTGATTGGGTCCTTGCCATCAAACTTCCTCATATCGATCTCAGGAACGTGGTTGGTCTTCAACCCAAAGTTGGAGGTTCTCCATTATTGATTCACCTTCCTTGTGTCTTAGTCATGAATTTCATGGGATACATTTTCACTTTCACTTTCAGGTGTCCTCTCTATTATGAAATTTTTCAATCCTTCCATGATCTCCCCTTTTAAACCCTCCATCATCTCTTGTAGTTCATCTTTTGTTACTGTCTTATTTTTTAAATCATTTATGTCCCTACGCATTTATTCACCTTCATCAAGAGTCCATGTAGGATTTTCTGGAGGCTTATTTGGTGTAGAAGTTCTCTTTTTGGGTGGCATGTTGTCCAAGTATCACTTTTGAACCTTGATTTTGAGGTGCTTATGCTAGACAATATTTCTTCTGCTGTATCTCCAAAGTTTCGTCCCTTCTGGGTATGAAAATTTATTTTTTGTAGTTCTCTAATATTTATTCTATGCAATGCCATGGGTCTGATCAAAATTGGATGTGCCAAGTGGAATTTGTGGTAACTTCCCCACAACCTGATGATTTTTGGCCTTTTCCGGAGATGTCACTTGTATAGCGTGCTCCACACAAAATAATTGATATAAATTCTGAAATACATACCAGAAATACTAAATACTGTCCACTATCCAATGCAACCAGTCTCACTCAATTTGGATACTCGAGGAAGAAGTTATTATTGTTTTACCCAGAACACCTTCTTGAGACTAGTCAATAGGACTAGTCAGATACACTATCTTCCACAGGGTGTATGTACAAATTTATGATGACCCAGAAGCTGAAATTTTTACCACAAATACCTTACTAATTTTTGTGAATATCCTCCAGATTTCAGAGTCTGAAACGTTACAGAAAAAAATTTATAGCGAAAATTCTGCAATGAATCAGTTCAGGATGATTCCATAACCCCATCTTGCACAGGATGTATCTCCAAAATTATAAGGCCTCGGGAGATTAAATTTTAACCCAACGTAACTTGATCTATCTAATAAATATCCTCCAAGCCGTTCCTTTTGAAACGTTGTAGAAAAAAATTTATAGTGAAAATTCCAAGGTGTATCAGATGTAGCAGTGAAACCCCAAGACCTTGAGCTCTGATACCATATGTTATGAACCAAATATCAATATAGCATAGAAAAACCTCAAAATAAGTACTCAACACCTTGAAAAAGAGAGAAATTCAGATAATAAGCCTCTTCGAGGGGAAACCTCATTATTCCCACATAAATGTACAATTACCAGATGATTCCAAATGAAAATGTCTCCTTGGTATATATAGGAGACTAGGAGGTATAATTACAACTAATGGACTAAAGCCGACATAAATAAAATAAAATTACTAATGTAATATTCCCCAATTAAGGGGAAATGAGCCATTATTTAGGGCTTAAAAACCACGTGGGAATCCTCCAGGGATGCTATTAAGGAACAATACTACCCTGTCGGATGTTATGACGACTTGTCTACCAAATGGACCACACTACGACAAGAAAGAGACCAAGTAGTGCCAGATTTCACAAATATCTTCCATACCTTGTGCACCAAGATGGGTATCAAATATTCAGAGCGACATCTGGTGCTCAAGTATCGTGGTGCTCTGCATAGATACATCCAAATCAAGATGGAATTTATGGACATATCATCCTTGGGTGTAGCCTACCGATATGCCTTCAACATTGAGCAGAGGCTCAAACAAAATACATGGAAATTTGGGCCTCGGAACCCCTCACAACAAAATCTAGGAAAGGGGGGCCCCAACCCACAAAACAAAGGACATTATCAAGACAACCAGTCCAAGCCACAAGCAAAGGATACCGAAAATATAAAGAAATATACCAGGAAGTGGCGCGACTTCCATAAGAGCCCTTGGCATAACACTACTGACTGCCGCTAAAAGCAGTCGTTGGTGGCTGAAGTAAGAGCCTCTGAATCAGATGTGGGTTCTGACTCTAAGCCAGAACTAGAAAGGGGAAGACAGATCATTGACGCGGAACCTAGTGACACGGTTGCTACCACCAAGCTCCAACCTGGTGAACCAGATGAGCCAGAAGAAGGAGAGCGCCTCTTACATTCACAGATGTGGGTAAAAGGCACCCTGCTGCACTTCATCGTTGATAGCGGTAGCCAGAAGAACCTCATCTTAGCAAAGGTCATCAAGCGGTTGGCCCTGCCAACAACGTTGCACCCACAACCCTACACCATTGGATGGCTCCGCCAAGGAAGCGATCTCCGCGTCAACCAACAATGTCGACTGTTGTACGACATCAAGCCCTTCAAAGACAAGGTATTGTGTGATGTTGCTCCTCTCAAAGTCTGTGATGTTCTTTTGGGCCAACCTTATTTATGGAAACGTCATGTTGTATATGAGTCTAGGCCTTGTAGTGTTATTATTACTTTGAATAGGAAATTGTAAAGGAGACCCGAGGTAGTCCCACCTAGTGCTATTTCCTTGATCTCTGCTAAGCAATGCAGGAAGGTCATCTCTTAGACAAGGAAGCTTGTCTTCTTCGTGATTTTCTCTTAGAATAAGAGAAAGATCAAAACCACATCTAGGGTCTCTGCGCCCAGCCTCTCCACACAACAGAAGCAAGTACATAAGGTCATGGAAGAATACTCAAATATCTTCTCCTCACCTACCGAGGTACCTCTGCACTGCCAGGTCAAACACCCCATCGATATAACCCCCGGTTCACCGCTTCCCAATGGGCCAGTATATCACTTCTCTCTGTTAGAGAATGAGGAGATCAAGCGACAGATCCAAGAACTGCTCCACAAGGGGCACATCCATCCCAGCTCATCACCTTGCGGGAGCTCAATCGTTCTGGTACAGAAGAAAGATGGAACCTGGCGACTCTGCATTGATTATCGGGCTCTGAATAAAATCACACTCAGAAACTAGTACCTGATTCCCCGAATCAATGACCTCCTTGATCAAATCATGGGGGACAAATAATTCAATAAGATTGATCTGAATTCTGGCTACCACCAGGTCCCGATAGAACATACAAATGTATGGAAGACCACCTTCAAGTCAAAGGAAGAACTTTTTGAATGGTTGGTCATGCCCTTTGGTTTGACAAATGCTCTAGCCACTTTCATGAGGATGATAGACGATATCCTGCGAAAAATCACCAATAATTTTGCAGTGGTATATCTAGATGACATTCTCATTTATGGCAAGACTTGGGCCGAACACTTGAAGCATATTCAATAGGTTTTTCACACCCTGTGGCAACACAAGTTATACGCCAACTTGAAAAAATGCTTCTTTGGCATGGACAGGGTCTATTACCTGGGCTACATCATTGATCAACATGGAGTACATGTGGATCCAACTAAGATCCAAGTCATCCGTGACTGGCCAGCCCCAACCACACTCACTGAGCTTTGGATCTTCTTGGGCCTTGCCAATTTCTACCGCAGGTTCATGTTGGGATTCTCCCATATTGCATGGGCCCTCAGCCAAATAACCAGGGGTGGTGGTAAGATGAAATTTGTGTGGGGCCAATCCCAACAACAAGCGTCCGATGATTTGAAGCAGTGCTTGTGCTCAGCCCTAGTACTTTCACTCCTAGACCTGCAGCAGCCATTTGCGATCGAGATGGATGCTTCAAACTATGTCGTGGGCGCCCTTATCACTCAGCACAACCACCCCATGGCCTATCATAGTGAGACATTATCAGATGTTGTTCATAAGCACCCTAATTACAACAAAGAAATGTACTCCATTGTGCAATCCTGCCACCAGTGGATACATTACATTCTTTGGAAGGAGACAGTCATTGACACTGATCATAAGCCGCAGTTCATGTAGACACAAGGAAAATTGTAGAATGATCGCCATCAAAATTGGTCCACATACTTGCAGCAATTCCACCTGAACATCAAGTATAAAAAAGGAAGCACCAATCACGTCGATGATTGCCACAGCAGACTGCCAATCGTGACACTCACCACAGTGCTAGACTCTTGTGGCCATGAGACCTCTGGATGGCCCCAACTCTATGAGATAGACCCGGACTTCGCCACCACCTACCAAATGTTGGGGGAAAATGCAGTTGTCGATAATTTCCATCTTCAGGATGGGTTGTTGTGTCGTCTGGGCCATATCTGTGTTCCATCAAGCGAGCGAGCGAAGATGATCTGGGAAGCCCACTATAGTTGGGTGGCAGGACACTTCAGTGTCGAAAAGATAATGGTAATGCTACAAAAACATTTCTACTGGTCGAAACTTCGATAGGAGGTCAACAAGTATATTAGGTCCTGCACTGCCTATGCTGTTGCTAAACCTACCATTAAGAAATAGGGCGTGTACACCCCTCTTCCTACTACTGACAGACCATGAGAATCCATCTCAATGGACTACATTTCAGGCCTCCCATCCACCAAGCGGGGAAATGACTGTGTTTTTGTGGTTGTTGATCGCTTTTCTAAGATGGCAATTTTGGTTGCCTGCAAGAAGAACATCACAGTAGAGACCACTGCTAAGCTCTTCTTTGAACGATTCTGGGTACATTTTGGAATCCCACAAACCATTGTCTCATATTGGGATAGTCGATTTCTTAGCACATTCTGGTCGAGCCTCTGGTCACTGTTGGACACCAAGCTCACCAAATCCACAGCCTTCCACCCCCAGACAGATGGCCAAACCGAGGTCGTAAATCAAATGATTGTGCATATCCTTCGCATGTATAATTAAAAGCACCCTCGTACATGGGATGAGAGCCATTCCTATGTCCAACATAGCTACAATCGATCCCTGCATAGCTCAACCGACCACAACCCCTATCAGGTGGGGTTGGGATTCCAACCATTGGGTCCCATAGATGTTTCACTTCCCCTTGCGGTCACCTCGACCGACTCATCTCCTGCTCCAACTGAAGTTGAAAAAGCCACCCGGTTCATTGAGAGAATCCAACACATCCGCCAACAAGTTTAGGATATCCTACAGAAGTCCAATGACAAGTACAAATAACGCCATGATCAACATTGGGTGCCACATAAGTTTCAGGTGGGCGACAAAATTTGGTTGCACTTGCAGAAAGAACGCCTTATAGGAACCCATCAGAAGCTTCGCCCACTCCATTATGGGTTGTAAACCATCACCAAGGTCGTGGGGGATAATTCTTTTGAGCTCAACATTCCTCCTTTCCTTGGCTTGCACCCAATGTTCAATGTGGATCTTCTTCGCCCTTATTTCCCACCATTATTGGACACCTCAGAAGTAGCAGAACAACTGACATCAACAGAGCTCAACCCCGGCTACATACAACATGAATCCAATGATCATATTGTGGACACACAGATCAAGGGCACTCGACAACGAAGGATCCAGCTTTATCGATTCGTAAAAGCAGGGCAGCTCCAACACCAAGGCAAGTGGCTCACCCGTGGCCAAATTCGACAGAAATTTCCTCATCTGATGGGGGACCTCAACCCAATGGAGACCATTTCTTCCTAAGGAGGGAGGATTGATCTAGGTGGATATCGATGGCCACCCACCTTTTCCAACTGGCTCAAAACAATTTTCTGGCAATTTTGGTAATTTACTATTTTTAGCAGTTTTCACTTTCAAAGCCGTTTTGAGGCCATAAACGATGTTTTTTTGGGAAAACAGGTTTGCAATATGGAATTTCCTTTGATATTTATCTTAAAATGAATCTCCTCGACGATACCTTTCCAACAGGCTATCATACGCCTAAAACGGAGATCGTATGCAAACGTTATGACCCTAGGAAGTTGATGTACTAACTTACCCAAATGGGGCCCACATGACTTTTGGCGCTTCATCTCCTAGGGTTAGGCTTTTGGCATTCCTGTTTATTGTAAAAATGTCTTCAGAGACTCATTGTAATCATCTTCTTTCAAATGAGCGCAGTCGACATATATCTTCTCAGAGATAAGCCACCGCCATTCCAGCAAGCTTGTTTCCGCTGCATTTTACAGTTTCAACTTATTTCCTTATTGAATAGAAAACCAATTTTATTGTATCTCTGTTATTTTGTGTTAAGCACCTGTTAATAACCTGTAATCATTTCGTTCTACTCATAAAATCTGGATCATGTATCCAATAAATTTCATTTCTTATATATATATGTATGGTTCAAATAATAAACAACTCATATATATATATATATAATAATGGACAACTCACATATGTTTTGATCAGTTTGAATTCAATATATATATATGAACCACCCACATATGTTATGTTTTGATGAATGGTGTTCACACTTTGAATTCAAGGTTGTTATTTTAGGGAGTAAGCATATTTTATATTTCAAAGATTACAAGTGTATTCAAGTAGGCATTTACACTAGCAAGCACCCAACTATCTCTTGGATAGTGTTTCTTTGAAGGAGTAATGCCATTCTCGTCATTCTCATAAGAGGAGGATAACCATAATTGAAGAAAAGCTTGAGTATTGGGTTTAAGCACCACTTATATTTTCTTATTTTCCTATTTGCATTGGTTTAGAAACAAAGCATTACAATCACAAAAAACATTGAGAAATTGAGAAATAAGGTTTAGTTGTGCAAATGAGTTGCACCAAAAGAAAGAGTTCCCACTGACCTAGTATTTGTAAAATCTTGGTTTTTTTTATGGTTTTTTATGATTTTTATTGGTTTGATTACTATTGCGTCCTTAGTTAGTTGACATGTGCTAATTACACTAGAGCAAGTCATACTTATAATCTTGAAGAATAATTGATTTTTATTGCGTCCTTAGTTAGTTAAAGAATAATTGATTTTTATTGAGTACTTAGTTAGTTGACATGTGCTAATTACACTAGAGCAAGTCATACTTATAATCTTGAAGAATAATTGATTTTAATTAAGATTTTATTTTTACTTAAAATATATAATTTATATTTATGTATGTTTGATTTTAATTAAGATTTTATTTTTATTTAAAATATGTAATTTATATTTGTGCATGTTTGGTGTACACTATAGTATTTACAATAATGATTGGACTTGAGTGTCATAGGTGAATTTGATGAAATAGATTGCCTCTGGTTTAGTTGAAATTTTAGTTTCACAATTCTATATACATATGCTCAATATTAATAACATTTATATAATATTTAACATTTAATCCATCAATTATCACATTATTAATAAGAACCCACGACCTAACTAAAAAATACTAATATTTATTTTGAAACTCAAACATTAATCCTAACCAACTAGGAAATGTTAATATCGTAGCTCTAGACATGATAAAGCCAACCAACGAGGAAATGTTAATATCGTAGCTCTAGACATGATAAAGCCAACCAACGAGGAAATGTGAATATCATAATTCTATAAATAATAATAAAAAGCATCTGTAATTATCAATATTCATTTAATATGAATACAATCTGGTTCAGAAGATAGAGGGCGGCGGAATTGTGGAAGCTTGTTGATAATGCTTATCCCTCTCATCTGTTGCAGTCCAAGAACGTATTCTGAGAAAACGTAAAATGGCTTCCGATCTGATCCATCCAAATCCACTGGTTTTGTATAAGCTATACACACAGGCGTGAGTTGTGAAATATTCACGGAGATCTCATGGAAGCGTGAACGAGTCGCAATAACTTGGCGGCTCGGCCATTAATATAGGAACGCATAGACTGCAAGGCCTAGGTTACAGTATACGTTAGAAACAGACAGACTGGCGCAGGTATTATATAAGAGACGATCGATATTGATAATTTGTTTCTGGGTAACTAACGATGGACAAGAATGGAGAGGCAAGAATGGCAGTTCCAGTATTCGGTGGGTGGGAAGATAGAGATTCCCTCGACTATTCTCTGGTCTTCGCCACAGCTAGACAGAACAGAAAAGATCACAAAATTCATATCGTCGAAAACATTATAACATCAGACGATCGTAATGTCCGCTTAAAATTACCGCCACCATCGCCGACGGACTGTGCCAATTCCATCAAGGTAAGCCCAGTGTTATATTTCAATTCAATGGAAATTTGCCATGTTCCAGATATTCAAACTGGACTGTGCCAATTCCATCAAGGTAAACTCAGTGTTATATATCAATTCAATGGTAATTTGTCATGTTCCACATATTCAAACTGGACTGTGCCAATTCCATCTAGGTAAACTCAGTGTTATATATCAATTCAATGGTAATTTGTCATATTCCACATATTCAAACTGGACTGTGCCAATTCCATCAAGGTAAACCCAGTGTTATATTTCAATTCAATGGAAATTGCTATGTTCCACATATTCAAAGGGTTACTGCAAGTCTAGAGGTTGATTTGCAACCAAAGTTTGGTTTCAATAGAAAGATAGGTAGGGATCTACTTTAAGTACTGTGTTTTTTTTTTCATTGCAGAGAAAGCCAAAGGTTTCGAGATATTTCAGCTGCTGGGGTATCAATGTCCATGGAGGCGTGAAGCAGAAGAAGTTTAATGAAGAGCCGACCGTTGCGAATAGGGCAAAACGCTTAAATAATATCAGTGTTGCTGGCTAGGGTTTAGCAGTTGAGTGGTGGGAGTTTAGCCCAATTGGGATATGTTTGATGGCTGTAGCTACATGTTAGTCTCAGAAGTTTGGATCCTGGTTGGAAAAAATATTGGGTTATTTGTGTACTCCAATGTGAAGTTGTTAGTGAATAATCTTGTTAATAAATGAAGTTTATGTTTGGGTTTTAGTTGGTATTGGAAATTACATGGATTTTTTTATTGAAACTTCATGCACTTAAATGATTTGGATTTATGTTCGTCATTGTAATTTGCGTATTATGGTGGACAAATAATGGAACTGAGAAAAGAATTAAAAAAAAAATTACACCACAGGACCTGTGAGTGAAAACACTGGGAATACTTAAAACACTTTGATTCTCAAGTTCCAATATATGTCAACAATAGAATGATGACACAAGTATTGGATGTGAGATACTGAACGGGGTACGAAACAAGGTTTGAGTGCTGAATTTGATACTCACCATTACCTGTTAAACAGACAATTTATGATGATTAAACATTTATAAATAATTCCTTCCAGTAATTGTCTGTTTGTTGATTAGAGTTGCACATATTTGTGAAGTATATATTTTGATTATTACGTCGTACATTGATGACATTTTACATCGTCCATCTGTCAACTGGAACTCTCTGGTTGTTTTCTGTTATGTCATTCGTCTTTCATCTTCATCATATTCTTGTCATTGTCAGCCAGCTATTGCTGCTACTACGAGCTTCTTCATGTTGGAAATATGTCAACGAATTTCCTCATGTGGTCACATGCATATGCATGCAGCTATGTTAATGAGCATGCATGCAATTTATTTATGAACTACTTTTGTAACTATGTGATTTATTCATTATCAGTAATTGGTTGTTGATGTTGTTGATGCTGGTAAACTGCTGATATGCAAACCTGATATGCAAGCCTAATTATATTTATGATTGGTTGATGATGAATTTCTCATGGTATATGTAGAAACAAAGAGACCATATCCAAATGGTTAGAAAATCTTTATCTAGATTATACATTCCATCCATCCATCAAACAGATATGGAGCAAAATCAACTTTAATCACTACATTTAACTTACTAAACAAAGTCAACTATAATCAACCATTGACTTTGCTCAAAATGAAGATAAGTTCAAATACTGATATGAAGCAAAGTCAATGCTAATCACTACTGTTAACTTTGCTCCATACAACTGAGCAGAGCAAAATCAACGATAATCCACCATTGACTTTGCTCCATACCAATTAGATGGAGATATGTTCATATGAATTTTGTTATAGGTTTCAGTATAAGCACTGAATATAAAAGGAACGTGCTCATAATGAACGTTAGGTTAGTTAGTATTCACTAACTCATAAAAGGAGTTATCTCTTCGCGTCAAGTTCTTAATACTAGATGTTCTCCGAGTATAGAATCAACAGGGCATCTGTATGAAAACCACCGATTTCTTCGCATCGATGGAGTTTTAAATCCTTGTTATACAATATTTGTTTTTGTCATCTAAAAATTAAAATTATATCTATTTTAATTGGTTCTTATCTATTATTCAGTGATATGGTGTACCCTTCCACCATGTATCCTTACACAACATTGAATCCATAACATAGCTTTCACCTAGATAAATATCCTACCACCATATTAGTGTATACACAATTTTATGTATCACTTAATGAAAGTTTTTCAAAGAAGCTTCGACACCTTGTCTTTGTGAATCCCCACTTGAATTCAGGTGTTATGAGCATTGTATATTCTTGTCAATATGGGAACTGACCTCACATTTAGGTTACATACTTCATGTTTTTGAGTCACACACTCGCCATAAAGTCATTTGCTTCCTTATCTTTGTCTCCACTCTTGGCTATGTAAACAACCAAAACAATTAGCCATAGGTTATGGATGTAAATAGTAATGACATTGAGAGCTTATTAGTAAAATTAATTACAAATGAGTTGCTTAGTATCAATTTTGAAGAGCAAACAATGGACATTGAGCAAATCCAAGAAAATCAGGTCTTCTCTTTTTTTTCATGAACTCACATATCCCATCTCTCTCATAGTATCTAACATGTTGATTTATAATTATTTTGTTGTATTCATAATGCTATCTATTTGCTTATTAAAATTCATGACATGGTTATATCTTTGGTATCTAAAATGATTATTATTTCAGGACATTGGCATGCTTCTCAACCACTTAGTGTGTAATTCATGGCATCCCCACTAATATAATAGATGATAGAAACAAAACACATAATTAAGAATCTAATGTAAATCTCTCAACAATCCACCAATCATTTACAAGTTTGGTCAAGCTCATCATAAAGATAATGCATAGTTTTTCTTTGTTTCACATAAAACTATTTTATGCTTATGTTTGAGATTACAAACTCTGTTAGTTTTTCTTTGTTTCACATAAAACTATTTAATGCTTATGTTTGAGATTACAAACTCTTTTAATCTTGGTGAAATTTTCTAAATTGTATGTTCTTGATTAAGGTTAGTTATGAACTTGTACAAAATGAACCTTGTCAACATCACAAAACCTAAAATTCAGATTACAACAATGAGGCTTGTGATTATGCTTGTGATTATGTTTATTCAATTTATAGCATTATTAAATCCTCATTCCTTTGTTCTTCATAATGATTATGCCTTTTTTAGTGATTCTATGCATCTTTATCTGTCACACTCTTTCACTTTCTTCTTCTTGTTTCTAGCAACATTGACATGAGTGTGATGATAATTTGCAAATATTTTGAGAACAACTTTATTTCTTCTTCCTTTGTAGCATTAATGTTGGGAACAACATTTTTGAAGCTCGGAGGGATTCTTAAGAAAGCTAGGGAGAAGGTAACATAATTTTTATTATCATCAAAATTATACATTAGGGACTATGCTCTAAAATCCTACTCTTTCATGCATTTTGGCATGGTTTGAGAGATAAAGTGAATAATCAATATCCTCAATAAAAATAGCATACTTGGTAGTATTGATGAGTAATTTCCTTTAGTTTCGTGTTTTTTATGGATATTGGGAAGCTCCAAATCATAAACATCTTAGCCTAAATAATAAGCAATTCATGTAATCATGCTAGATTGACATGTTCCTAGATGCCTATAAAACAAGTAGGGTCTCTTCATTGCTTTTATAATATTTTGATATAATTATCACCTTCAACAAAAATACCTCAAGATTTATAACAATTTTTTATTTTCTAATGAGATCTAGAATGAACATGACTCCCAAAATTAAGTAGGATTACATTATGCTCAAAATAAGAATATAAGATGTACTCTTCATGCATCATATGGATACATGGATTACATCATTTCTTATATGAGTTTCCACTAAAATGTTTGATTTTTTGATTGTGACTAAAGTCTTATATCATCATTTTTCACACTTTGAAATTTCTATTGAAATTTTAACTTAATTATATAGTTGTTCATTAAATTTCAACATTTTAAATAATTGGAAAGCTAATATTGTATTGAGAATTTTTTTGAAATGTATACTTATTAAATTAAAATACAACTATTTTTCTAACTTTTCATATAGAAAGATTGAATGAATATATACTTTAACTTGAAATTAAAAAAACCCTAAAAATAAACATTCCACATCATAATTTGCTACTACCATAACTTGAAATTAAAAAAGCCCTAAAAATAAACATTCCACATCATAATTTGCTACTACCATAGCATCTACATGGTACACTGTAGTTGTTGTAAGATACTCACATGTTCCTATATAATTATATTATGTATATATCATTTCAAACCAATTCAATTTTTTTAACATGGTACATTGTAGTTGTAAGATACTCACATGTTTCTATATATTATGTATATATCATTTCAAACCAATGCAATTTATTTTTATAAAACCTTATTTCAAAGTAACAATTACTTTATCCTTCAATGATATCCTATCCATATATCACATTACATTTTTAAGGAATAATTAAACACAATGTAGTCTAAATGTTTGACTTTTAGGTATTTTTATAGGAATATTTTCTTATCAAATTTTAGAGAAATTCAATTAAAAATTGTTGGAATTCTAGATTTGAGTGATTGAGTTTGTATAATTCGAGTGTCTTATGGATTTTTTAAAGTGCCGAATCTATTTATTTATTCAAAAATGCAATTTAAACAATAAAAATGACAATTACACCAAAATATATTTGACAAAATTCCAAAATTGTTCAAAAAATCAAATGTTTAAACAATGCCATTAAAAACACTTTTCTTTTCAAAATTGGATTATATTTCACCGTTTTGTTCCTTTGATTGATCTTTCAATTTTCGTAATGGTAAGCTAACATGTGCTAAAACATGCCTATCTTTTCCACTTAAATATTTAAACAATGCCATTAAAAACACTTTTCTTTTCAAAATTGGATTATGTTTCACCGTTTTGTTCCTTTGCTTGATCTTTCAATTTTCGTAATGGTAAGCTAACCTGTGCTAAAACATGCCTATCTTTTCCACTTAAATATTTGTAAAAATTATAATGTATTCGTTCTCATTATTTCGACAATACGAGGAAGACAATCAAACAAACTTTGAACATTAAAGAGATGTCTTGCATGTTTGTTGGTGGTTTTACATAAAATAAAATTTAATTTGAAATTTAATTTATAATATTAATTTTTTTTTAAGAAATAAATGAAAGATATGAAAAACAATGGTAAATATCAATAAAATAATTAAAAACAATTTAATACATTGTTTCTGTTTTTACTTTATAATGTTATTTTATTATCATGTTATATTTTTAAAAGGATATTAAGAAAGTGGTTCACATAAGCTTAGTGAGATTGGTTGTTAATGTTATTAGTGAGCTTAATGGTTAATAACATATGTTTCCTATTAGAAGGTCACATGTTCAAATTCAAAGGGGTCGGGTATGTTGATGATAACGAATTATTAGTTGTTATAATTGAGTAGTAGTGTTATTTTATTAACATGTTATTTATTTGTAAGTTCTTATTTTTATCAATATACTTTTATATTGTGAGAAAAAAAATTATTGACTTTCATCTAGCAAACCAATTAGAAAATGCTATTTGTCCATCAATGCCTATGTTGTCCATTTGATTAGTCTAACCGCCGCCATCCATATGTATTATTTGGTTGCACTTCCTTACCTCTCTTGGGCCTTCAATTTGTGTGCACATAAAAGTTTTCAGTGCCATTGTAGTGCTTGCCCATACACATTGCACCTTAACTTATACATCTGTGAAAGCATCACCATATGTTATGCAATTGTTGTCACATCTATAAGGAAGCACATTCTTCCATGTTGTTGCTATGACATCTACTACAAGGAAACAACATTAGTGTGTATTGTGTGGTTGAGAGTTTTTTAGTGAAAATGCAACCCATAAATTTTTTTTCGTTGAAGGGAAATGGTGGGTGGAAAGGAGGAGGAGGATGATGATGGATGGATGTTTATGCAAATCGGGTGAGAAATAGGATCCATTATCTCGGTAGATTTTAAAAATATTCTAAATTGTTTTAGTTTTCCATTTAATTTCAAACTTCTATGACTTAGAAGGCTTTAGAGTCTCACTCGTTGTTTCTTGGCATGAGAGGTTTTTATCGAGTGATTTTTTCTCCAAATGGTTTTTTCCCTTGGTCTTTTTATGGCAGATAGTTTTCTGGTCCATCGTAATGTAATTCTGGTTAAGGAACTATGCTTGAGTTCTAATCCAGGGTTAATGGATTAGGGTTTTTTTGGATGCCGCGAGATCCCATATATATTGTATTGTAAACAATGAAGAGAAATAATAGAATTATAGGTGCGGCTCTAAAATAGGTTGTTGGTTTTCCTAGTTGGGTTTCTAGGGTAAATATTTGTGTATATATGGGATTACAATTGTTTTCTTTTATGTGTTAAGAATCAATGTGTGCACTGCATTACTCTAGAAGGTTTAAAAATTATAGGAATAAGGTGAATACTAATAAAATGACAATATTTTATAATAAAGAAGTTGAATACTAAGAAAGTAATAGGATGAATATAATAGCTTTAATTTGAAAATACTAATAGATAAATGAAACTCAAGCAAACAAAGCAATGGGCATCGACTTATAACTAAGAACCTTTTTTCCAACATTATAATATGAATTTTAAAATTGTTTTGAATCGTATTATTGTTAAAATCATTTAATTGAATGACTTGCTCTATCTTGGCCTTTTGTTTCTTTTTAAGATAAAAATTGTATCAATATTTCACATTATATACAAAAAGAGACAAATGCATATATTCCTAGTAGAGGTTTTCCTTAAGAGGAAACCAGGGCCTCTACTAGTATATTGTTTTCATGAATGGTCATATTGTTTATATTAAACAAATGTAATAGGGGTTTACCTCTAAAAAAGGACACCATAAATATCCATATGCATCTACAACTATAAAGTAAAAGAAGACTATCAGACATTAAAAACATTAAGCAATGGGGGAAGGTGGACTTTCCTTGACTTCCAATTCTAGAATCATATATTTGTCACCAACCTACTCCTGAGCCATTTTGGATGGTTAGGGGTCATCATTAATTTCAATTGGGTTGGCTTGGGTACCCACAGAGCTATCCAAGTCCTCCATTTTCCACTTCCCCTTCTTCTCTTCTTCCACAACTGTGACTATGATATCGATCCTAAAGACATCCTTACACACTACCTCAAATTTTCCTTTCAAAATTCAGATGGTGCATAGGATGGCTTGTTTCTCATCTTGTTTCTTCTCCATGGCCTAGGCGATTATGGCCTTAACCATCCAATACACTTCTACAATTTGGAAATATTTTATCTCCCCAGTTCAGGAGTACCAAGGTCCAACACCTAGTTTTCTACCTCCTCCAAGAGTTGTTTGTCTGATATTCTATGTCGTATGTCCTTGATTGCTTCCTCTAGCTCATTAGCATGTTCTCTTGTCGATTTTGAACAATTATCCATAACCAAGCACTCTGCCTCTTAAGCCTCTCTTTTTTCCTTTGCTATTGTTGGATATTTATATTTCTATGGAACCTTTCGATTAATACCTACACCCTCTCTCTTACCCTCTTCCCCCTAGACTAGACCTTTCCACCATCTTGACCCAAACAAGAAAAATTCCACAAGACAATGGTTGTCCCTATAACAAACCCACCAACCCATCGAGCAAAATATAGAGAACTGGTCATGGCCTACAAGGATATGACCTAAATTCTACCCTTCTCCCACAAATACACCCCAAACCGTCTATAAACTAACTTATCCCACAAATTTTCACAAAACTGAGATTATAAACCAAGCAATCCCCCCCCCTCTTGACTACACACCTAAAAGGACACATAGCACCAGAGAGAAAAAAATAGGCAAGGCTTGATGGGAGGCCAAGATTCAGGGTGTGTGGTGCCTCGAACACCTCAACGACATGAATCCATATTTTTCCCTGCCAAAAGACCATAAAACTATTGATTCATACCATTTTGTTGAAACAAACCACTGCCCCTCATATTGCTCAAAACAACTCTCTTCCATAATGCCACCTTCGACGTGCATTGTCACAAAATGATGTCTCTTGCAACTAACCTCATTATACCATGTCTAGTTGAGCCTCTCTTCAACCTTCATTTATTTGCATCTATTGTACTGCTTCGTGGCCTTGACATGTATGACCATAATCCTCGTAGTGAATGAGAGGTGTCTCGTACCTCCTCCCCATCATCATTTCTCCCAACGTTAGACACCAGCACTTGCCACATGTCACAACCTCTCCTGCGTCTTCATTTCCCTACATGGCAGTGATAAAATGACACACTTCTGATGTCTTCTCCCCACCCATTAACACCCGATATAGGTGACACTATCTTATTGTTGAAATCAATGCATATGATCAATTTTCTCCCTACAGTTTCTGAAATTAACACACTGAATCATTTTTCACTATATGGTTATTGAAATCAATGTACAATATTATTTTACATTATATCATTACTAAAAACAATGCAACTATATGATCACTCTTAAGAATATTTCACACATAGAATATGTGTTAAATTCAATGGACTATATTGTCACTAAAATCAATGCATTGGAATAATTTCCTTTTTCTATATAAAAAATCCATTCTTAAACTTTTATTTATGTTTGCTAATCTATAACTTCTTGCAAATATAGTTTATTTTTCTTAATTCAAGTAATTTTCTTATTTTCTTTTGCAAATGTTATGCAATGGAAGGCTATCTTTCTCATATAATATTTTTTCTTCTTTCTTTAATTTTTTATCCATTTCAATTATATGATTCACTTGACCAAAATAATAGAATTATTATTGAAATTTCCAATGATATACGAGTTTGGTAATTACAATTTCTAGTGGAGTAAATTCTCCAAGGTCTATTACATAATTACTATTCTCAATAAAAATAAAAATAAAAATACAATTCCCATGGCAAAGTTGAGTGGATAGATTATAATTTTAATCACTTTAACTTATCATATTAATTTATACCATGAAGACTTATTCTTTGGATTATGATTGATAAAACTTTTAGTGTAATGGTGAAATTATTCACTTTTATATAGTTCACTATCATGTTTTGTGCCTTTTCTTTTTATCATGGCTAATTTGTTAATTTTTATGATTAATGGTTTGGTAATTACATTTTCCCATGGAGTAATAATCATTCCCAAATGTGTACTTATCTCATATTTACACTTGCTAATGCAATAGTTTTGGAGAATTATAACACTGAATGTAAAATTGTAACACACCTGACTCCTTAATACTCTTTTAAGGGGTGGGGCATCATAAATTCATTTTTCCTTAACTAACTCATCTCAAATCATCTCTTGGCTCCTACCTCCCGTAGGGAATGTCCATCCATCAACCAATCTGACGTCTGGCTTAACCCTCGTCTGACACGCAGGCTAGCGGGGAATTCAGAGTTTGGCGCTTCGATGTTGAATGCCTCCTTGCTATCCATGCACGAGACCTCCCGAAGTCCCGAACTTTCGAAGTCTCGTAAGCTTTCCATGTGGTTCCAACCTTCATACCTTTTTTTGGTCTCTCTACAATGCTACATCCCAAATCCTCTAGAGTCTTGAAGTCCCAGTCTCTCGGAGTCTCGGTTACTTCACCGACCACATTGGCTAGGCGGACATGTACCAGGAATTGACACGTAGGAGGGGTCAGGGTGACATGTGTTATGTTCCAATGGGATTATAGGGTATGTGATACACACAAATACGGGTGACACGTGGCACGTCAAGATGGGGTCCATGTCACCCTGGGTGACATCACTGCACCACGTCACCCTGGACTGACAACCTTCTAACATTCTTCAGATCTCATGGTCGAGATATGACCACATAGATTTATAGATCTACGACTCTTGTTACCTCGTGGATTCGACATTCAGGATTTTTGCGATAAAAACTCCTCTTTTCTCCCAAAGTGCCCAATCTCTTAACTAAAGGAGCTAGCATCATGCATCCCCGATATATTGACAGCTGGGAAAGAACCTGAAGGATCCCTCGATCTATGGTTCTGGGTTCTTCGTGGCTCCGTCCTTCAGGGTTTTGGATCCCTATTTAGTTGGTAAGATAGGTTCACCTAACCACTTGGGGAACCACCCAACGTCAGTCAACCTTATGGGTAACCGTAACTCTCGATTGCATTCGATCGGTTTATGACTATGGGGGGCAACAATACTGCAAAGTTTCAAACTTCCAGAGCTCCAAAGCCAAAAGGAATTAGCTCCCTTATGCTTAGCCTAAGGTTCCTAGGTGTTGGTCATATGGGTTCTCCCGAACAGATCTCATTCGTTCATCTTCCAGACGAAAGGGTCTCCCCTTTCGAGAATTAAATCTCCCTATCCTTCATGAGCTTCATCAATGACATTGTTAAGGGTTTGGGCATGATATCCTAGTCGCACAACAAGGAGTCTGAAGGGGATAGTCTCAAGAGAGGGACAGAGCCAGATTGATGCAATACTTTCTATCTCGGTTGTCCTACAGGTTTATGTCCCAAGGCACCTTGAAGTCTAATATGGGGCACATAGACAATTAATCAGAAGCATAAGTTCACAAGAAGACAAACGCATACATAGAACTTAACCATTTCAATACAAAAACCATTTATAGATATATAAATACATGCATGTATCCATTATTCCCAATTCAAAGCACAAATCATGAAAACACTTATCATAACCAGAAGACGTGATGTGACTACTGAAAGGAGTGTCTGTTTCCACCCAACTATAGGCTCATTCACTCCTAACGGATTTACCACTAGCCACCCCCGAGCTACACCACGATGCTCTGAGATATAATCATTTCTTCCAGCTTAGCGACAGTAGGGATGAAGGTTACTCTCCTCCTCCTGCGAGATCTTGGCAATGATTTTCACTATACCAAGCAAGGAGGACCACATGAATACTTCCTCAGTCACTCATCAACCTCATTTATCAGCTTGTATCATAACCCTGCTAGCCATTTCCTATGACCAGAACACACTCATTTCTTAGTTCTTCCTTGAACCCGAGAGCTTAGTCTCTCATATCTGCACTCTTCATAGGTCTTCCTCTGCCCACCACACCTTCCTTTCTTTCCTTCCTCAACAAGATTGTGTGTGGATCGAATTCCCAGTCTGTGGTTAGGTCTGAATCCTTACAGATGGGTGCTCTGCCCCATCCCCTCATTAACTCTTGAGAAGGTCTTCCCACCTACCAACCTGACTGTAATTCATTCCTAGGTCAGAGGATTGTTCTGTTCCTGAGAAATTAAATTCAATAAGGTATTGGTTTGGTGGAGGTTAATGCAACCATTCCTGGTCCCCTTCACTATATATTTCATATCATTCATGGTCTCTCTTAGCACACCCCCCTTCCAACAATCATGCAATCACTTATCCATTTTCTAGTAAATAACATAATTTACATTCATCAACCTTTTATACAAAGGTCCATCAAATCAAACATTCACACATATTGAGTTTTCCATAGTCTCTTGGCCAATATAGTTATATTTAAAAACTGGGGGAAATAGGGTGTTACAATTCCATCGCCCTTAAAGAAACATCAACTTCGATGTTCTATCTGTCAACATGCTCTGTATATGCAAAAGTAAACAAAAATGGATATGCATGTCTCATGGCATCCTCCATTTCCCATGCAGCCTCATCTGGGCCAAACTGTTTCCACTGCACCTTGACCTGTGCAATGGTCCAGTTCCTGAGTGAGGTTTCCTTCCTGTCTAGTATGCATTGAGGTTCTAGCATGAATTATCCCTCCGGCTCCACCTGGATCACAGACCAGTCAATTATATGATTAGAATCATGTACATATTTCTTCAATAATGAAACACAGAAAACATTATGTGCCTTTATTGTGGGAGGGAGTGCTAGCCTATAGGCTATAGGTCCCACTCTATATAATACTTCAAAGGGTCCACTGTAATGTCCCCACTTTGGGACATCATCACAGTGCAGAGGTTTATGATGACCAGAGTAGCCAGATGGATGTTATAGTGAGTAGAAGGGTTATTGAGAGGAATTGTGGGGTCCATCTTGCATTGCTCATCATATTCCATCATTATGAGCCATTCCGCACAGGTTGTCTTTGGTTCCATTGCATTCTGACGATTTCCATGATTTTGACTATTTTGAGCTATAAGTTAATTGAATTCACTGAAGAGGTCATTTTGGGCACATTACTTGGAGGAACCTCTCAGTGTAATAGCTCATTGGAAACGGGAGAAGCAAGAATACAATATGGTATGGTGAGAAGTGAATTTCAGTGGCCAGGGAAGCCACAAGGAGAGATAAGGAGCTTTTCATAGGTAAAAAAGTTAATTAATTAATTAAAGTGATTTAATTAATTAATTAAATATTAATAAAATGAAAGTCACTTTGGAGGGACAAGGTGAGCCAAAAAGTATAAAGGAAAGGAAATAGCCTCTACTCATTCATTCATGTATGATCATGTTTTCATATTTGGCTTCTAGCTAGTGAGCCCAGCATTGGGGCTTGTGAGGGTTTTGACTTAACAAACCCTGGAGGACGATTTGGTGGTGAAAGATTCCACCTAGCTTGTCCCAAGCTTGGTCTCGGAGATGCAATATGCTCCCACACCATTCTAGTTCCATATCTACTCAGTTGTAGGAGGATTCCACATCAGTTACTTGTGCAGATAGAGAGAGGGCGCACCAGTTGGGGGTTTCTAGCAAGGGGGGGGAACACCATTCTTGGAGAGAGATTCATTGCAGGTGATTGGCGGGGATTTTGAAGATTCTATCACCTGGGTATTCATTGCAGGGTTGTGGACATCAGATCTAGTCCATTCTTGAGGAGTTACCATGGCTAGATCATCATCTACAGGTTGGGATGGCTTTGAGAAAGAGAGGACGATTTGGTGATTCAGTGATTTGCAGATCTAGGAGGCTATATCTCATATCTGACCTTGAAACTTCTTCCAGGGGTTTTTGATTGCCCGATCTATCATTTTGGAGAGTTTTAGGAGGTTTGGAGGTCTCATTCACCCAGGCCGAATTATCTAGGGTTTCAGGCATCTAGGGGGGGCGCACCATTCAGTGGAGGAGTTCAGATCCATAGGGTTTGAGAGTGACTTTGGAGATTTAGGCACCTGGGTTGTCCTTACAGTTGCCCGATCTATCAGTTGGCATATTTCTTGGGGTGATTGGATGCTTTTGGCAGCAGGGCCAAATTGTTGAGGAGATTCATCTATCCAGCAGGGCATGGCACCTTCCTGCTAGGGGGTTTAGCATTATTACAACCCAGATCTACTTATATTCAGTCTTCATTGTATATCCAGCCTTTGGAGGATTATTGTAGTCTTCTATTGGAGCATTTTGTAGCAACTCTATTGTCTATATTCTTAGCCATCAGTTGAGCATTCCAGATCGACATCTTCATTGTAGCAGGTTTCTCTATTTCATGAATAAAAGCAGTTTTGAGATGTTTTGGCTTGTCTATCATTTTGCGTATGGTTGAGGTATGTTCCATGGTTATATCTTCTTGTTAATTGCTGCAACACATATATAACACATCAGTAAACCCTAAGGACAAAATCAAGAGGCCATCCTACAAGTAAACACATCTAAACAAGTAGGCCAGTAAAGTGTTTGATGAAATACCACAACTAGTAAAAAGTTTTAAAAAGACACCAAAACCGTGATGATCCTGTCATAATGGATTAGGATCATTATAGTGGTATCAGAGCTTAGATTCCTGCCAGCCCGTGGGAATTAGCGCATACATACAGAGCGATAAGAAGAGATGGATAGGATGTGCCTTGAGATATCATGTTTGGAGATCATTTATCACAACCTTAGCAAGGAAACTAGGGCTATAATAACCTTCCCATAGTATGCAGCCTATATAAATCCCCATTAGAGTGAAGAGGATATTTTACATGGGATCATCATAGCAGATAAAAAGAGAAAGGAATCATCTAGATAATGGGAAGACCAGAGAAACCCCACGCCCAGTAGGAGCACACAACCTTTCTATAGTTGCAAGGGGTCGTGAGAGCAAGGTCATAGGTTGAGGGGTAAGGATCATGAGTGCATTGTTGAGGCACACCATGACAGTGATGATGAGGTGTGTGAGGATGGAGCGATATATGCTCCTCTAGAGAAGTTCGATGATGATAGTGACTCTTGCACAGAGGCTAGTGATAGTGACTCTTGCACAGAGGCTGATGATTCTAACACGCTTGAGGAGAATAGTGACCCTTGCACACTTGTGGATACGAGTGATTATGGCACGCTTGAGGAGGATGATGACCCTTGTATAGTGGATAGATAGTCGGGTGGACAGGATGATAACACCAGTACTTCAACAGACATATCACATGGTTTTGATGACCTTACGCCCCAGCAGATTGGTGACACTAGTGAGGACTCACACATGTTATTACCTACATATGACCAACCTCCTATGGTGGTCGTGACCCATCTATCATCTTTTCAGACATCCATGATAGCCACGTCACAGGAGGATACTAGTGGCATGTTATATAGGGTTGATGAGCCTCGTATGAGGGATGCACACCACAGACATGTAGATCCACCGATCCAGGAGGAGATACAGGGAGTACAGATAGGGGACCTTACACATACAGATCAACCTGAGGAGATTGAGTCACAGCTATTGGAGACTCCATTGGTTGAGAAAATTGCAGAGGCTGACAGCTTGATGGAACACTTACTTCCAGGATCAGTTTCGATTGATGAGGATGCACTCTTTAGTATTCAGGATGACCATAGCATGTGTCTGGACACAACTATATGGGATCCAGACACAGATGATAGTAGCAGGTTGAGTGCACAAGAGGATACAACTACTCACACTGGATACAATATAATTCAAAGGGAGCTAGTAGTTGAGGATGATGTGCAGTTATGTATGGGCAGACCCAATGGCATAGTATACAATAGGCAGTTCAACACTTTATCTTCTGCAGAGAGTGTTGTTGAGGATTTTAGTGATGGCACTAGCAGTGAGAGGCATGAGATGGTACCTCAGCATGACTATGATTAGGAGTCACACCACTTAGTAGGACAATTGAGAGTTAGTGAGGCTATGATCATGAAAACCATTAGACGTATTGATGACATGCATGCATTACTGGCATATTAGTGCTGGAGAGCATCAGTGGCACATGGTAGTTCATATGAGGGAATTTCCATGGAGGGCTTTCATACACTCAGGGAGAGAGTATCAATGATGAGGACCGACTACTAGTAGTTATTGACTGACAGGGACTACCTATTGAGGATTGGTGAGATGTATCATGAGGCTCTGAGAGACCATGAGTTGGAGGTAGACAGACTTGCTCAGGAGTTGGAGAGTCCTCGGGGATTCTTGAGAGGCACACAAAAAACCTTTCAAGAATCTAAGTCTAGGTCAGACGAGCCTCTTTAGGAGATTTTTCAGAGATCCACTTCATCTGTCTTAGTAAACACTCAGACATATCATTCAATCATGTTGCTAGGAGATGTTGATGATCTAGCAGAGGAGCACCAGTTGATGGAGGACACTTCCATTTGTGTTTCGAGAGTTGTTGACCTCCATATAGAGGTTGATTCAGTAGTACGCCCAGGATCTGTGATGCAGCATGAGTCTACATGAGATGACATGAGTATGCTGGAGCATATAGGGATGAGTGATAGCTCACATAGACATGCTGAGATGTATGGTGGGATTCAGAGGGGTGTATTGACTTGCAGGGAGGAGACACACTTAGGGAAGCATGCAGATACCACTCCTCTGGAGTATCACATGGATATGAAAGAGAACCTTCACCATATCAATAGTTGCATGAGAGATGAGAGATGGAGGTTGGTTGAACAACATTTGGGGGAGATACTTCTGGTTGTACCTGATGATTGGAGTTTAGTGAGGGCTACAGGTGAGAAGTTATCAGGAGTACAGATAGACATGCTCTTGGTCGATTCCTTGAGATTGACCGAGGCAGGTGGTATTTTTCATCCCTACAGTCATCTACAGATGTCTTTATTACCTTTTTCCGACACTTTTATCATGGAAAACAACATGAGGAGAGATAGATAATGGTTGAGAGCATGGAGAGTGACTAGGCCGAGACCACCTAATAGGAGTACTCTTATGGAATTCATCAAGATAGAGGTGGATTTTCATAGGCAGCCAGCTGAGATGTGGTGCATGATGGTGAGCACCATATGCCAGATGATAGCAGTGGAGCACAGAGGGCTTCAAACAGTGATCAGCCTGACACTGGAACAACCAGCAGAGATTGGAAGTGATAAACTTCCAAGTTTTCCATGGGATCTGGGTGTTCATTTGGATAGCAGGATGTCTTACTACAGGGTGACCTAGGTTGCACCAGAGAGCCACATATGCCACCATGGGTTGGTTTGGAGTGGGTCTGCAGGGATTTGTCCGATGGAGCGAGGAATATTTTCACTTTTGGTCATCATGATCAGACGTGGAGATGGTTGGACTAGTACTTCTTCTATAGAGATGTATTTACTGATATAGTTTCTGGACATCAGGTCCAATGGTCACAGGTATTTCAGCTGGAGGGAATAGGAGAGGAGGATCCAGGATATATGTAGGGGGCAGGCAGTCGTGGTCAGAGTAGTGCAGGGCTAGCATGGTGATCTTTGACAGAGATTAGCATGGGACCCAGGGATTGCAGGACTGAGCATTTCATTGACTGATAGGGGAGAGTGGACCATTACAGGGGAAAGTTATTCTAACTTTCCATTGAGCTTTAGTGTTGAGAGGATCACATCGCTTGCGGGTGTCTCACGGAGGTCTTGCAACACCTCATTCGGGCATCAACATGGGAATTTGATGGAGGTCGTATGGATCTTGGTAGAGACTTGGAGGATGGATTCATTCTGAGATGATTCCATGTGTCATATGCATGAGACTTTCGGATTTGATGTATTTCAAGACTATGCGTCCCAGGAGCTAGTAGTTCATGACTTGATATGGGACCCAGGGGGCAACATGTGTGATTGTTCATCTTTGGAGGGGTTCTACTATGTATCCCACAGGTGGACATGGGATCCTGCTATTATAATTGAGGGGATTCAATTATTGCTTGAGGACAAGAAATTTTCTAGCAGGGAGGATTGTAATGTCCCCACTTTGGGACATCATCACAATGCAGAGGTTTATGATGACCAGAGTAGCCAGATGGATGTTATAGCGAGTATAGGGGTTATTGAGAGGCATTGTGGGGTCCATCTTGCATTGCTCATCATATTCCATCATTATGAGCCATTCTGCATAGGTTGTCTTTGATTCCATTGCATTCCGATGATTTCCATGATTTTGACTATTTTGAGCTATAAGTTAATTGAATTCACTGAAGAGGTCATTTTGGGCACATTACTTGGAGGAACCTCTCAGTGTAATATCTCATTGGAATCAAAATAAGAAACATTACAAGATGGTATGGTGAGAAGTGACTTTATGTGTCCAGGGAAGCCACAAGGAGAGATAAGGAGCTTTTCAGAGGTAAAAAGGTTAATTAATTAATTAAAGTGATTTAATTAATTAATTAAATATTAATAAAATGAAAGTCACTTTGGAGGGACAAGGTGAGCCAAAAATTATAAAGGAAAGGCAAGGGCCTCTACTCATTCATTCATGTATGATCATATTTTCATATCTGGCTTCTAGCTAGTGAGCCCAACATTTGGGGTTTTGAGGGTTTTGACTTAACAAACCCTAGAGGACAATTTGGTGGTGAAACATTCCACCTAGCTTGTCCCAAGCTTGGTCTCAGAGATGCAATACGCTCCCACACCATTCTAGTTCCAAATATACTCAGTTGTAGGAGGATTCCACATCAGTTACTTGTGCAGATAGAGAGAGGGTGCACCAGTTGGGGGTTTCCAGCAAGGGGGGGGCGCACCATTCTTGGAGAGAGATTCATTGCAGGTGATTGGCAGGGCTTTTGAATATTCTATCACTTGGGTATTCATTGCAGGGCTATGGACATCAGATCTAGTCCATTCTTGAGGAGTTACCATGGCTACATCATCATCTATAGGTTGGGACGGCTTTGAGAGAGAGAGGACGATTTGGTGATTCAGTGATTTGTAGATCTAGGAGGCTATACCTCATATATGAACTTGAAAATTCTTCCAGGGGTTTGTGATTTCCTGATCTATCATTTTGGAGAGTTTCAGGAGGTTTGGAGGTCTCATTCACCCAGGCCGAATTATCTAGGGTTTCAGGCATCTGGGGGGGCTCACCATTTAGTGGAGGAGTTCGGATCCACAGGGTTTGAGAGTGACTTTGGAGATTTGGGCACCTGGGTTGTCCTTATAGTTGCCCGATCTATCAGTTGGCATATTTCTTGGGGTGATTGGACACTTTTGGCAGCAGGGCCGAATCGTTGAGGAGCTTCAGCTATCTAGCAGGGCGTGGCACCTTCCTGCTAGGGGGTTTAACATTCTTACGGCCCAGATCTACTTGTATTCAGTATTCATGGTATATCCAGCCTTTGGAGGCTTATTGTAGTATTCTATTGGAGCATTTTGTAGCATATCTATTGTTTATATTCTTGGCCATATCTTGAGCATTCCATTTTGGCATCTTCATTGTAGCAGGTTTCTCTATTTCATGAATAAAAGAAGTTTTGAGATGCTTTGGCTTGTCTATCATATTGTGTATGGTTGAGGTATAATCCATGGTTATATATTCTTGTTTATTTTTGCAACACATATATAACACATCAGTAAACCCTAAGGACGAAATCAAGAGGCCATCCTGCAAGTAAACACATCTAAACAAGTAGGTCAGTAAAGTGTTTGACGAAATACCACAACCCGTAAAAAGTTTTAAAAAGACACCAAAACCATGATGATCCTAGCATAATGGCTTGGGATCATTACATCCATAATACTGAGGTGCCAGCTTGGCATAATCTCCCATTCTCAGGGAACTCTTCCTGGGCCTAACTTTGAAATAGACATGGTCTCCTGTCTTGAACTCTCTGGGAGTTCTCTTTCTGTCGGCGTAACTCTTTTGTCTATCCTAAGAAATTTTCAGATTTTTCTTTAACTAAATCACTTGTTGTTCCATTTATTTTAGCATGTCGGGTCCAGTTGTAATTCTATCCAATGGATTACTCCAACTGATTGGAATCTTGCACTGTCTACCATAGAGGGCTTCAAAAGGGCTCATCTTCAGTGACTCTTGATAACCGTTGTTGTAGGAAAATTCTACCAATGGTATGTATTCTTCCCACTTCTTAGGTTGATGCATTACATGCATTCTTAACATGTCTTCTAATAT
>ML793455.1:76295-98884 GCA_009831015.1 Picea engelmannii | reverse complement strand
CAAGCTTGGTCTCGGAGATGCAATATGCTCCCACACCATTCTAGTTCCAGATCTACTCAGTTGTAGGAGGATTCCACATCAGTTACTTGTGCAGATAGAGAGAGGGCGCACCAGTTGGGGGTTACCAGCAAGGGGGGGGGGCACACCATTCTTGGAGAGAGATTCATTGCAGGTGATTGGTGGGGATTTTGAAGATTCTATCACCTGGGTATTCATTGCAGGGTTGTGGACATCAGATCTAGTCCATTCTTGAGGAGTTACCATTGCTAGATCATCATCTACAGGTTGGGATGGCTTTGAGAGAGAGAGGACGATTTGGTGATTCAGTGATTTGTAGATCTAGGAGGCTATATCTCATATCTGACCTTGAAACTTCTTCCAGGGGCTTGTGATTGCCCGATCTATCATTTTGGAGAGTTGCAGGAGGTTTGGAGGTCTCATTCACCCAGGCTGAATTATCTAGGGTTTCAGGCATCCAGGGGGGGGCACACCATTCAGTGGAGGAGTTCAGATCCATAGCGTTTGAGAGTGACTTTGGAGATTTAGGCACCTGGGTTGTCCTTACAGTTGCCCGATCTATCAGTTAGCATATTTCTTGGGGTGATTGGATGCTTTTGGCAGTAGGGCCAAATTGTTGAGGAGATTCATCTATCCAGCAGGGCATGGCACCTTCCTGCTAGGGGGTTTAGCATTCTTACAGCCCAGATCTACTTATATTCAGTCTTCATTGTATATCCATCCTTTGGAGGATTATTGTAGTCTTCTATTGGAGCATTTTGTAGCAACTCTATTGTCTATATTCTTGGCCATCAATTGAGCATTCCAGATCGACATCTTCATTGTAGCAGGTTTCTTTATTTCATGAATAAAAGAAGTTTTGAGATGTTTTGGCTTATCTATCATATTGTGTATGGTTGAGGTATGTTCCATGGTTATATCTTCTTGTTTATTGCTGAAACACATATATAACACATCAATAAACCCTAAGGACAAAATCAAGAGGCCATCCTACAAGTAAACACATCTAAACTAGGTCAGTAAAGTGTTTGATGAAATACCACAACCCGTAAAAAGTTTTAAAAAGACACCAAAACCGTGATGATCCTATCATAATGGCTTAGGATCATTACAGTGGTATCAGATCTTAGATTCCTGCCAGCCCGTGGGAATTAGCGCATACATACAGAGCCATAAGAAGAGATGGATAGGATGTGCCTTGAGATATCATGTTTGGAGATCATTTATCACAACCTTAGCAAGGAAACTAGGGCTATAATAACCTTCCCATAGTATGCAGCCTATATAAATCCCCATTGGAGCGAAGATGATATTTTACATGGGATCATCATAGCATATAAAAAGAGAAAGGAAGCATCTAGATAATGGGAAGACCATAGGAACCCCATGCCCAGTAGGAGCACACAACCTTTCTACAGTTGCAAGGGGTAGTGAGAGCAAGGTCATAGGTTGAGGGGTAAGGATCATGAGTGCATTGTTGAGGCACACCATGACAGTGATGATGAGGTGTGTGAGAATGGAGCGATAAATGCTCCTCTGGAGTAGTTTGATGATGATAGTGACTCTTGCATAGAGTCTGATGATTCTGACACGCTTGAGGAGGATAGTGACCCTTGCACACTTGTGGATACAAGTGATTATGGCACGCTTGAGGAGGATGATGACCCTTGTATAGTGGATAGATAGTCAGGTGGATAGGATGATAGCACTATTACTTCAGCAGACATATCACATGGTGTTGATGACCTTACACCCCAGCAGAGTGGTGACACTAGTGAGGACTCACACATGTTAGCACCTACATATGACCAACCTCCTATGGTGGTCGTGACTCATCTATCGTCTTTTCAGACATCCATGATAGCCACGTCACAGGAGGATACTAGTGGCATGTCAGATAGGGTTGATGAGCCTTGTATGAGGGATACACACCACAGACATGTAGATCCACCGATCCAGGAGGAGATACAGGGAGTACAGACAGGGGACCTTACACATACAGATCAACCTGAGGAGATTGAGTCACAGCTATTGGAGACTCCATTGGTTGAGAAAATTGCAGAGGCTGACAGGTTGATGGAGCACTTACTTCCAGGATCAGTTTCGATTGATGAGGATGCACTCTTTAGTATTCAGGATGACCATGGCATGTGTCTGGACACAACTATATGGGATCCAGACACAGATGATAGTAACAGGTTGAGTGCACAAGAGGATACATCTACTCACACTGGATACAGTATGATTTAGAGGGAGCTAGCAGTTGAGGATGATGTGCAGTTACGTATGGGCAGACCCAATGGCACAGTAGACAATAGGTAGTTCAACACTTTATCTTCTACAGAGAGTGTTGTTGAGGATTTTAGTGATGGCACTAGCAGTGAGAGGCATGAGATGGTACCTCAGCATGACTATGATTAGGAGTAACACCACTTAGTAGGACAGTTGAGAGTTAGTGAGGCTATGATCATGAAAACCATTAGACGTATTGATGACATGCATGCATTATTGGAAGATTACTGCTGGAGAGCATCAGTGGCACATGGTAGTTCAGATGAGGGAATTTCCATGGAGGACTTTCATACACTCAGGGAGAGAGTATCGATGATGAGGACCGAATACTAGTAGTTATTGACTGACAGGGACTACCTATTGAGGATTGGTGAGATGTATCATGAGGCTCTGAGAGAGCAAGAGTTGGAGGTAGACAGACTTGCTCAGGAGTTGGAGAGTCCTCGGGGATTCTTGAGAGGCATGCAAAAAACATTTCAAGAATCTAAGTCTAGGTCAGACGAGCCTCTTTAGGAGATTTTTCAAAGATCCACTTCATTTGTCTTAGTAAACACTCAGACATATCATTCAATCACGTTGCTAGGATATGTTGATGATCTAGCAGAGGAGCACCAGTTGATGGAGGACACTTCCATTTGTGTTTCGAGAGATGTTGACCTCCATATAGAGGTTGATTCAGTAGTACACCTAGGATCTGTGATGCAACATGAGTCTATGTGAGATTACATGAGTATGTCGGAGCATACAGTGATGAGTAATAGCTCACATAGACATGCCAAGATGTATGGTGGGATTCAGAGGGGTGTATTGACTTGCAAGGAGGAGACACACTCATGGGAACATGCAGATACCACTCCTCTGCAGTATCACATGGATATGAGAGAGCACCTTCACCATATCAACAGTTGCATGAGAGATGAGAGATGGAGGTTGGTTGACCAATAGTTGGGGGAGATACTTCTGGTTGTACCTGATGATTGGAGTTTAGTGAGGGCTACAGGTGAGCAGTTATCAGGAGTACAGATAGACGTTCTCTTGGTCGATTCCTTGATATTGATCGAGGTAGGTGGTATTTTTCATCCCTACAGTCAGCTACAGATGTATTTGTTACCTTTTTCCGACACTTTTATCATGGACAACACCATGAGGAGAGATAGATAGTGGCTAAGAGCATGGAGAGTGACTAGGCCGAGACCACCTAATAGGAGTACTCTTACGACATTCATCAGGATAGAGGTGGATTGTCATAGGCACCCAACTGAGACATGGTGCATGATGGTGAGCACCATAGGCCAGATGATAGCAGTGGAGCACAGAGGGCTTCAAACAGTGATCAGCCTGACACTAGAACAACCAACAGAGATTGGAAGTGATAAACTTCCAAGTTTTCCATGGGATCTGGTTGTTCATTTGGATAGCAGGATGTCTTACTACAGGGTGACCCAGGTTGCGCCAGAGAGCCACATATGCCACCATGGGCTGGTTTGGAGTGGGTCTGCAGGGATTTTTCTGATGGAGCGAGGCATATTTTCACTTTTGGTCATCATGATCGGACATGGAGATGGTTGGACTGGTACTTCTTCTATAGAGATGTATTTACTGATACAGTTTTTGGACATCAAGTCCAATGGTCACAGGAATTTCAGCTGGAGGACACAGCAGAGGAGGATTCATGATGTATGCAGGGGGCAGACAATCGTGGTCAGAGTAGTGTAGGGCCAGCATGGTGATCTTCGACAGAGATTAGCATGGGACCCAGGGATTGCAGGACTGAGCATTTCGCTGACTGACAGGGGAGAGTGGACCATTACAGGGGAAAGTTATTCTAACTTTCCATTGAGCTTCAGTGTTGAGAGGATCACATCGCTTGCGGATGTCTCACGGAGGTCTTGCAACACCTCATTCGGGCATCAACATGGGAAGTTGATGGAGGTCGTATGGATCTTGGTAGAGACTTGGAGGATGGATTCATTCCGAGATGAGTCCATGTGTCATATGCATGAGACTTTCAGAGTTGATGTATTTCAGGACTATGCGTCCCAGGAGCTAGTAGTTCATGACTTGATATGGGACCCAGGGGGAAACATGTGTGATTGTTCATCTTTGGAGGGGTTCTACTGTGTATCCCACAGGTGGACATGGGATCCTGGTATTATACTTGAGGGGATTCAATTATTTATTGAGGACAAGCAATTTTCTAGCAGGGAGGATTGTAATGTCCCCACTTTGGGACATCATCACAATGCAGAGGTTTATGATGACCGGAGTAGCCAGATGGATATTATAGCGAGTACAGGGGTTATTGAGAGGCATTGTCGGGTCCATCTTGCATTTCTCATCATATTCCATCATTATGAGCCATTCTGCATAGGCTGGCTTTGATTTCGTTGCATTCCGATGATTTCCATGATTTTGACTATTTTGAGCTATAAGTTAATTGAATTCACTGAAGAGGTCATTTTGGGCACATTACTTAGAGGAACCTCTCATTGTAATAGCTCATTGGAATCAGAATAAGAAACATTACAAGATGGTATGGTGAGAAGTGACTTTCTGTGGCCAGGGAAGCCACAAGGAGAGATAAGGAGCTTTTTAGAGGTAAAAAGGTTAATTAATTAATTAAAGTGATTTAATTAATTAATTAAATATTAATAAAATGAAAGTCACTTTGGAGAGACAAGGTGAGCCAAAAATTATAAAGGAAAGGCAAGGGCCTCTACTCATTCATTCATGTATGATCATATTTTCATATCTGGCTTCTAGCTAGTGAGCCCAACATTTGGGGTTTTGACTTAACAAACCCTAGAGGACGATTTGGTGGTGAAAGATTCCACCTAGCTTGTCCCAAGCTTGGTCTCAGAGATGCAATACGCTCCCACACCATTCTAGTTCCATATCTACTCAGTTGCAGGAGGATTCCACATCAGTTACTTGTGCAGATAGAGAGAGGGTGCACCAGTTGGGGGTTTCCAGCAAGGGGGGGCACACCATTCTTGGAGAGAGATTCATTGCAGGTGATTGGCAAGGCTTTTGAAGATTCTATCACTTGGGTATTCATTGTAGGGATATGGACATCAGATCTAGTCCATTCTTGAGGAGTTACCACATCTAGATCATCATCTATAGGTTGGGACGGCTTTGAGAGAGAGAGGACAATTTGGTGATTCGGTGATTTGTAGATCTAGGAGGCTATACCTCATATCTGAAATTGAAAATTATTCCAGGGGTTTGTGATTTCTCGATCTATCATTTTGGAGAGTTTCAGGAGGTTTGGAGGTCTCATTCACCCAGGCCAAATTATCTAGGGTTTCAGGCATCTGGGGGGGCTCACCATTCAATGGAGGAGTTCAGATCCACAGGGTTTGAGAGTGACTTTGGAGATTTGGGCACCTGGGTTGTCCTTACAGTTGCCTGATCTATCAGTTGGCATATTTCTTGGGGTGATTGGACACTTTTGGCAGTAGGGCCGAATCGTTGAGGAGCTTCAGCTATCCAGCAGGGCGTGGCACCTTCCTGGTAGGGGGTTTAGCATTCTTACGACCCATATCTACTTGTATTCAGTCTTCATTGTATATCCAGCCTTTGGAGGCTTATTGTATTATTCTATTGTCTATATTCTTGGCCATCTCTTGAGCATTCCATTTTGGCATCTTCATTGTAGCAGGTTTCTCTATTTCATGAATAAAAGCAGTTTTGAGATTCTTTGGCTTGTCTATCATATTGTGTATGGTTGATGTATGTTCCATGGTTATATATTCTTGTTTATTTTTTCAACACATATATAACACATCAGTAAACCCTAAGGCCGAAATCAAGAGGCCATCCTGCAAGTAAACACATCTAAACAAATAGGTCAATAAAGTGTTTGACGAAATACCATAACCAGTAAAAAGTTTTAAAAATACACCAAAACCGTGATGATCCTAGCATAATGGCTTGGGATCATTACATCCATAATATTGATGTGCCAGTTTGGCATAATCTCCCATTCTCAGGGAACTCTTCTTGGGCCTAACTTTGAAATAGACATGGTCTCCTGTCTTGAATTCTATGGGAGTTCTCTTTCTATCGGCGTAACTCTTCTGTCTATCCTGAGCAATTTTCAGAATTTTTTTTAACTAAACCACTTGTTGTTCCATTTATTTTAGCATGTCGGGTCCAATTGTAATTCTATCCAATGGATTACTCCAACTGATTGGAATCTTGCAATGTCTACCATAGAGGGCTTCAAAAGGGCTCATCTTCAGTGACTCTTGATAACCGTTGTTGTAGGAAAATTCTACCAATGGTATGTATTCTTCCCACTTCTTAGGTTGATGCATTACATGCATTCTTAACATGTCTTCTAATATCTGGTTTACTCTTTCTATCTGTCCATCAGTTTGAGGGTGACAGGTTGTGTTAAACAACAATTTAGTCTCACAACCAACCATTAAGGATTTCCAAAATCTTGAAGTAAATTTTGTGTCTCTGTCAGATATAATATCCCTAGGCATGCCATGCAGTATGGATATCTCCTTCATGAAGATGTTGGAAATATCTATTGCCTTACAAGTTGACTTGACAGGGATGAAGTGAAGAGACTTTCTCAATTTGTCCACCACTACCATGATGGCATCATTATTCTTGGATGATTTTGGTAATTCGGTGATGAAATCCATGGAGATGGTTTCTCATTTCCATTTTGACATGGCATTCTAGACACTTAGCTAGCTAGTTAGCTATGTCCTTTTTCAATCCAAGCCAATAGAATTGTTTCATAGTGGACATGATCATTTTCTGATAACCTGGATGACTAGTATATGATCTATTGTGAAGTTTGTCCATTATGAACCTCTTCAAGTCGTCACAACTTGGAATATACAATCTGTCTATGTAAGTCAGCAGGACTTCATCGAGCATATTATGGCCTTCATAATTTATCCCTGTAGGTTTTTTCCTTAGGTATGAGGTCACAGTCTTGAAGAATGCATATGTTTCTTATGCATTCCTGAATCTTTCCCTGACATTTGTTTCATAGGTGCTTACCACTGCTAGTTGAATCGTTTTCACACTTCTGCTAAGGGCATCAACCACCCCATTTTCCTTTCCTTTGATGTGTTTTATTTCAAAATCAAACTCACTAAGGAGAGCCATCCACCTAGCTTGTATAGCATTGAGTTTTGGTTGATCAAATAGGTGCCTCAAGCCATAGTGGTCTATCATAAGTACAAATATCCTACCCAAGAGGTAATGCCTCCACATTTTTAAAGCATGCACTATGAAAACCAACTCTAGATCATGGGCCACATAATTGATTTCATGCTCATTCAATTTTCTGGATTCGTAGCAAATTACATGTCCTTCTTGCATAAGGACTCCTCCAATTCCTTCCTTGCAGGCATCTGTACACACGAGGAAGTCATTATTATGGTCTGTAATGTTCAGCATGGGTGCATGGGTCAGAAGGTATTTCAGTGCCTCGAATATTTCTTCACATTCTGATGTCCAAGTGAATTTAACCCCCTTTTTTTGAAGGGCAGTGACTGGACAAACAATCTTGAAAAATACTTTTATGAACCTTCTATAGTATCCTACTAAGCCCATAAAGGATTTGATATCAGATACATCCTTTGGGGTAGGCCATTCCATAATAGATCTGATCTTGTCAGGGTCTACTGCCACTCCTTTAGAAATAACATGGCCTAAGTAATGGACTTGCTTCTGGAAAAAGTCACACTTGCTAAACTTAGCATAGAGTTGATGCTCTCTTAGTACTTGAAGTACAAGTCTAAGATGGTATTCATGCTCCTCTTTGTTCTTGGAGTATATTAGGATATCATCAATGAAAACCAATACAAATCTTTCTAGGAATTTGCTGAGTACATTATTCATCAAGCACATAAAAGTGGCGGGGGCATTGGTTAATTCAAATGGCACCACCACAAATTCATAGTGACCATATCTGGTCCTAAAGGTTGTTTTGTGGATGTCTTCATCCTTGATTCGGACTTGATGGTATACATACCTTAATTCAATCTTTGAGAAAATGGAAGCACTATTATAACCCTAAATTGCACCACACATCCTTACCTGGCATCAGGCCATCTCATATCCCTTCTTTGCCAAAGCACTGTTGAATAACTCTTTAAAAAAACTCTTTTATAAAGGCCCATGCGCCCTACTCCATTACTGCATGCGTGTACACGTTGGCTGACCTAAAACAACCCGCGTGGACCGACAAAAGAATGAAAAAAGGAAATTTGCCGACGGAACAAAAAAGCTATGGGTGAGTTAACTGAAACTCCCGGACATGCATGGTCGAGGGTTCGTCCAAATACCTAGCTCCTTCTAGCCTATAAAAGAAGGGGTAGGGGTCCCATTTGGAGGAGGAAAAATATAGCAAAGAAACTCTGCCCATTTGTGTATTCCCATTGTCCCAACCCTTTAGCCTTCCCTAATGCCAAAGGAGATACAAAGCAAAGCAGTTGGAGGACAATAGAAGAGGAGCCCAGGATCAGGTTCACAGAGTGGTGGCCGGTCTCAAATTTTGTAAGTTGACTCATTCAAAGTAATAAAGAAAATGCTTTTCCCGTCCCAATTCATGAACTTTTTATAGATTGATTAGTATATGTTTGGATTTCTAACCCGTTAGTATATAAGTAGGATGCATGCGTAGTTGTTGCTTGTCTTGTATGCAGGTCATCTTTCGAAGGAGTATTGCAAACAAGTAATCAAGTACAACGGAGGATCGACATCAAACGTCGGGAACGAGGTAGGTTGATCTTTCCATGCATTTACTAAGAAAAGGGGATTTAAATCTAGGGATGAAGGTAGAAAGTAGTTTTTCTTCAGTCATATCTGCACGCAAAGTCTGAACTCTATTTGCTAGTCTGTAGGGAGATTTCCCCCACAACAGAATTGGCGACTGTACTGGGGAGACTCTCTAGGGTTCCTGGAATTTTATTTAGTTTTTGGGTAGTTTTAAAGACTAGTTTTTCTTGCTTGTTTTTTCTTTTAGTTTCTGTAAGGTCTGAGCTAGAAGAGAGTCTGGTTTTCCATACCAGCCTTCTCTGATTTTCTTGACTTTGTTTGTTGGGACCCACAGAGGTACATGCGTCCTGCATAAGGTATGCACTCGTGTACCTGCGCCCTACTCTCTTACAGCCTGCGTGCGAACGCTAGCTGAAGAAGTAGCAGTAGCATGTAGAGTTCAGAGAACTTCGGGGGCAGTCAGCCTCTTCCCTGTCAGAATCACACATTCTCAGGGGGTTTACTGGAATTTTGTCTAAGTCTTGGTTGTTTGCAGTTCTATCTCAGATTGTTTTTGCTTTATCATTTTTCCTTACATTATTTGTTTTTTTGTTAAAAAGAGTGTCCAAGCCTTTCAAGGGATCCTGGTTATCAATATCAGTGGTCTCTTCCTGGTTTGGTCTGTCTTTTTTCATTTTTTTCAGAGTTTAGATATACACATGGCCTGTACAAGGGCATCCCTCCTGTAGACGCCCTCTGTATCTATCCAGTGTGCGTTCGCACGCATGTTGTTAACAGTCGTGTGCTTGTACATGATACTTTTTGTTGAGGGTAAGGCAGACACCCTTTTTCTTGATAAGAATTATTCCTCTCAGGTGTTTGAATCTTTGTCTGAACAATCAGTAGCTTAGGATTAATCTTACCCTTAGCTTGTTTTTTCTCATTTAAAATAGTTGTCATAAAAATAAAAGAATTTTTAAGGTTTTTAGACACTTAAGTGTGAGAGTCATTTTTTTTTTAAATTGCTAGTGTGTGATTTTTGACCTGATTCTTTGCGATCTGCGATTAAGCAAGAATTGTTTTTCTTGGTTTTTGCTTGTTGGTATTTTTCATTTTTGCTTTATCAAGCATTTAAATAAATAAATAAATCTCTTTTTCATTTTCTTATTTGGTTGAAGAGTGTGTTTCTGCATTATTAGCTAGGGAAAAGTCATTTATTTCATAAGTTTTTGTAGTTTACTTAGATCATAAGTAGCTTGTAGTCAAGTGAAACTTCTTTTGAGTTTGTGTCCAAAACCTTAGAAAATTAAAAAAATATATTTTGAAAAGTTGTTGAAATTTTGCATTAAGTAAAAGTTTTGTTTCCATCTTTTTTATTCATTTTTTGCTTTCGTCTTTTACACATCATCAGTTTCACTTTCATACCCCTTGACGTAAGATAAATCTATAAAATTAACGCTAAATTTAAAATCTACTAGACTTTTATGTTTGTAGGGTTCACCAACTAGTTCAGGTTTAGGGCCTTGGATTAGGTTGGAGAGGAAACTCTTCAAGGCCATTTAAAATCAAACATTGGAGTCTGAGTTAGGGAGTATCTAAGTCTAGTGTCGTGAAATTTATCCAGGACCCCCCTATAATACAGGGGATAAACATGAGGTCGTGTGCGAAAAGGTAGTGGAGATAACCCCTCCAAAGATGGACCAGTCGTAGTGAACACATATAGAGGTCTTGTTTTGGGATTCTGTCGTTTGCATTTTCCACGGGGCTTCGTGGGTCTTGAATCTGTTTGAGGTCCTCAGTTTTCTTCCAAACCATTTTCTCTCGATACCCTTGACAGGTTTTGGGCTCGATACCCTGCTCATTGTGGTCTACCTGACTTTTGACTGTACCCGCCTGGTGACTGTTCACACATTGGCAACCTAGTTGCCAATATTTTTTAGGGACATACACAAGTGACTGCGGGGGTATACTGCAGTACAGTGGTCCGATCCCATCTTTGGCGGCGGCCACAACCCCTTTCACACCAAGTGCGATAGGCCCTCTGTTCTCATACGGGATGCCTAGTTCGGGTACAAGTCATGTACTTTCTTACTCCACTTTATAGACTTTAGGTCTAGGGGCAGGGAGCTCTAGCACTCCTCTGCAAGGTCACATGGGGGGCACTCCTGCTCCTTTTAACGCTTTCCCTTACGGAGGAGGTCATATCCCTCCTTCATCCCCTACACTCGGTGGCTCGCATCTGCAATCCGTCGGGCAACCTACACAGAATAGTTTATTTGGAGCAGGGAGTCAAGGACCACCTTCGCATAGTATTCCAGTAGGTTCGACACTATTTTATTTGAGCAGAAATTTTGGTAAAAACGCCTTTTCATCAGTTGCTTTCCCGATTGGGGGCAATCCCATTTTTGGACAATTGACTCCTATGCAGGGTACTATTCCTTCAAAGGGGGAAAACCTAGGAACTTCTTCCACTTCGGGGCCTTGGAATTCTTGGTAGGGCTCCGTTCCCTCATCCAAAATGCCGATCTGCGGTAATTCTTTCCACAATCAATGGAACTCTGGAAAAACTACTATGCCTATCCCCACGGGACCGGCATGGGGTAATCCTTCCCAAAGTCCTTTGAATATAATGCATGCCCAACAGTCTATGTCCTATTTGGGAAATCATCCGATGATGTCTCCACATATGCAAAATCCATACACTGGCCAAGGTCATGGTTTCCACCAAAATCCGGGCTAGCAGCCAAACTTTTCTTGGCAACCTGGTGCTAGTCAAACTCTAGGCCCCTTTTTCCCAGGTTATCACCAACAACCCAAACTACCTTTCCTGGCGACTTTACACTTTCCAGATTTGACAAGGTTGTTGAATGACTCTATTTGTCATGATCCGCATTGGCCTCCTATGCCGACGAAGTTGCCTTCGGACATCCAAAGTTTGAAGCCAAGCCTAACGAAGATCCAGGAGATCATGTGACTACCTTCCATCTTTGGTGCTCATCTAACTCATTGAAAGATGACTCTGTATAGTTTCAATTGTTTCAACGTACTCTCATTGGGAGTGTTGCGAAATGGTACATTGAGCTCGATCGCTCAAGATACTCTTCTTTTGGCGAACTAGCGATGGCTTTCCTAAACCATTTCTAGTTACCTGTGAGATACGACGTTGGCACAGAGTTGCTTGCCAATTTTGAACAGACAACAACGGACCATATCTCTAATCACATCCAAGAATGGAGACGCCGAAAGAGTTTAATCAAGGTACCAGTCCCACCAACATTCCTTCTTGAGTGGTTCCTTAAGTATTTGGTCCCGCAGTTATCCAAAGACGTTGCGACGTCAGGATTTTTCTTCGAAGAAGATGCCATCATGAGGGCTCAACAGTTTGAGCTCATCTATTCTCAGTCTGGTTTATTATATAACATCTTGCCATATGTGCCACGTTCAATACTGGATAAAACTAGACAGAGAGCTGGACCACATGCTGATGGTATTGTTGGTTCAACACAAACCAAGCCCGCTGAGCAATTGACGAAGCACTTGCAACAGTTATCTATACAACACATAGTGGCCAACCAAACTACTGCTTTGGCTGTTCCCCCCACCAAAATGTCGGAGGTACACACAGTGCAGTCGACTAACCCAAGGGCCACCCAACAGCCTAAAGGGAAGAAAAAACAATGAAAGAAGGGTAAGGGGGATAAAACCCACCGATAATGCTAGCGGGGAAAACACTGAAAAACAAAAGGCAAGGTATCCATGCAACTTGTGTGTGGAAGACCACCCGACCCATCTATGTCCTCGACTTGTAGAGGCCCAAAAATTTGTCACGCAACAATAGCAGGCGGTGTTGATTAATCCATTTCAACATGGACAAAATCTAACTCAAGCCTCTGCAAGTGCAAAAGGGGCAGCCAAGAACCCTGTCCACCTTCGAACAGCCCCGCATCTGTGAACCTATATATGGTTAGGGGTGATGATTTTATATCGACTAGAGTGCACGACTATAGTAAACCAAGCACTTCTGAGAAGGATAAAGAAGTTGACCTCCCATCTCTTCCTCTACAGATTGAGAAGACGTTGGGAGAAACAATGACACACATCCCAAAAGGTGCATTTAAAAAAGCTTCTCATAACCCAAACACAAGGGCCACCTAGAACTACTCTATGGTGGAGGATTTATCACAAACCCCTTGTGTGATGTCCACTTTGGAAGTCCTCCAAAGCTGCCCTTCTTAGAGGAAATCCTTGTTAACCTCTCTAGGCTCTACCGAGACTTGTAATCTGGGTATAATCATGTTGGATACAACTGACTTAAAACCTCGTCTACCTTACCATGTGGCGTTTCAGATAGTAGTGGCTTATCCCACGAAAAATTTTACTCGGAATATCTTTCGCACGGTGGTTGATGAGGGTGCCTCGACATGCGTTATGTCGTTGGCATGTTGGAAGGCCATTGGCTAGCCCGTTTTGTCTCCATCACCTACTCTCCTCACTGCTTTCGATGGTCATTTGTTCCGACCACATGGCATCATTCCTTCTTTCCCCATGCAGTTAGGAGGGACGACCGTGTGTGTCAAAGTAGAGGTAGTCGATGCTCCCCTCGACTATAACCTCTTGTTAGGATAGAGTTGGACTTATGCTATGCAAGCTCTAGTTGCTACAATTTTCTGAGTCTTGTTGTTTCCACACGAGGGCTGGATAGTGACCATCGATCAATTGTCTTTCTCCAGACTTGACCCAGCTTTGGGGGCATCCACGGTCACGATGATTGATAATCCTCAACTAGGTGTCGTCAACGTAGGAGTTGGTTTGTGCCCATCCTTGATGGGTACCTTTGATTACCCGCCCCCTCACGGCGATATCAAATTTATATCCAATCACCATAAGGTTGAGATTTTTCAAGTTTCTTCATTCCACACGACTTACTTCGAGGATCCGTGGATACTTCCTTCCCCATCGGCCATGATGGATGAGACGGGGCACCCAGGCATGTCCATGCCCTTGTCTGCCGCTGAAGTAGTGTAGTCTTTAGTCCATCATGCTTCAGCTAACCCTAATCTGACTCCTGCACAAGAGTTAGATCCACTTCTACAGCCTATTTGGGCTCAGGATTCTCTTGCTAACACTGATTCGTTAGACTTAGTCTTGCCTTCTGACGAAGTAGTAATCGAAGCAATGACTAGTCCGAACAAACCTTGGGAAGGACTTCATCACAGATCATATTTTCTCCTAGAGTTAAGTCGAATCGAAGCAGGAGAATTCGTCGTGACCATGATGAGAGATCAGTCGTGCCCTATTCATCTCTTAGCTACACACAAAATTTATGCTAAGGGAAATATGACAACTATCATTGAAACTATACCGATCAATATTTCCCGAAACCATGGCATCATGGAGAATGTCTTCATCGGAGCGGATTGCTCCCCCGAAGAGATTCAAATATACACAGATCTTTTCAAAGAATTATGCGATGTGTTTGCCTGGTCTTATGAGGAAATGCCAGGTATCGATCCAAAAATAGTTGAACATGAAATCACAACTTATCCTGATGCCAAGCCTGTTCGACAGAGGCTTCATCCAGTTAATCCTAAGAAAGCAGCAGCCATCAAGATTGAGGTTGAGAAATTGCTAAAGGCAGGTTTTATTTATCCTATCCATTTGACCCAATGGGTGTCAAATCCTCTGTCGATCAATAAAAAACAAGGCATGATTCATGTATGTACCGACTTTCGTGATTTGAATAAGGCATGTCCCAAAGATAATTTTCCAACACCATTCATCGACTAGAGCATTGATGAATGTGATGGTTGCGAAGCCTTTTCTTTCATGGACGGTTTTTCGGGATATAATCAAATCCAAATCAAACCCGAAGACCAACACAAAATTACATTCATTTGTCCTTGGGGTACATTTTCATATTGTAAGATGCCTTTTGGTCTTAAAAATGATGGAGCCACCTTCCAATGAGCCATGTATTTTTATTTTCATGATCTCAAGCATATAGTTGAGGCCTATCTAGATGATTTAGCATTGCGATCTCGCAAGAGAACGGATCATCCCACACACCTTAGATTTATCTTCGAACGTTGTCGCTACTTTTGGATTCGCTTGAATCCAAACAAGTGCAGCTTTTGCGTAACGTTAGGAAATTTGTTAGGTTTCATCGTATCAACAACAGGGATCATGGTCGATCCTCTCAAGGTGGAGGCAATAATCTAGTTTCCCCCCCCCACGCACAATCCTTCAACTTCAGAGTCTACAAGGCAAGGTGAAATTTTTACGACGCTTCATCGCCAACTATGTCGAAATCACCAAGGGATTTATGCACCTACTAAAGAAAGATGTCCCTTTTTACTAGGACGATGTCGTTCAACGCTCTTTCGATGCATTAAAACATGCCCTCACAACTGCCCCTTTGCTCTGGCCACCTAACTATAACAAAGATTTCTTATTATATATGGTTGTAGCAGAGTCAACCATTGGCATGGTTTTAGTTCAGGAAGATGACTTGTTCTCAGAATACGTGATCTATTACCTGAGCTGAGGCCTCATAGGACTGAAACTCAATTATTCTCATATCGAAAAACTTGTGTTGGCAGCAGTTCATGCTGTTCAACGGTTCCACCATTATGTTCTATTTTGCAAGACCAACATCATTGTTGTCGTGAATCCATTCCAGTACATGTTGACACGATGGGTAATAGGTGGAAAAATTAGTAGATGGATGGTTATCCTCCAGGAGTTTGACTTAGACTTCATTTCAGAAAAGTCCAAAAAGTCATTGGTCTTCGCAAAGCTTATTTTGGAACTTCTAGTTGAGTCAGGTGACATTGTGCTTGAAGAATCGCCTATCTGGGGAGATATGTTTTTGATCACATCTCTAGATCCCTAGTATGGAGATATACTTATCTATCTCCAAACTTTGAAGTGCCCCACTTCTGCTTCTCGTGATGAGCATCGACGTATACGCCATTAGGCTAAGAATTATCGCATACTCGATGATACGTTGTATCGAAGAGGTGTAGACTACATCCTACGTCGATGTCTCACTCATGAGGAGGCAATTATCATGCTCAACGATTTCCATACTGGAGCTTGTGGCGGTCATTTGTCTGGGTTGGCGACATCCCAAAAGATTCTACGAGCAGGTTACTTCTGGCCGACACTTATCAAAGATTGTATAGAATCGGTCAAGAAGTGTCATCCATGCCAAATCTTCTCTCAGAATATGAGGGCACATCCCACTCCCATGTTTCCTGTCATCACAGTTGGTCCCTTCACCAAGTGGGGGATTGATTACACTACTTGCAACCCCCCTTCAGCAAGGGGGAATCCCTATATCATCGTAGCCAACATTTAAAGATGATGGAGAGACTGCAACTCTCTTTTTATTCAACCAAATCATAGCAAGGTTCGACGTCCCGAGAGAGATTGTTACTAACCATGGCAGTCACTTTAAAAACCAAATGATGACTGAATTAACATCAAAGCTTGGGTTACAACAAGAGCATTCATCACCCTACTACCCCCAAGCCAATGGGTAGGTGGAAGCTGTAAACAAAACTCTTAAGACCATTCTACAACAAACTATCAACTCAGCCAAGTCAAATTGGCATTTGATGTTATACTCGACATTATGGGCTTACCGAACATCTATTAAGACTGCAACCGGTTTCTCACCTTTTCAAATCATTTATGGGATGGAGGCAGTCTTGCCCATCGAATGTTAGATCCCGTCTCTAAAATTGGCAGTACAATTATTGCCAGACACTTCTCCACTTGAAGAACGGTTAGTATACCTTGAGTAGCTCAATGAGCAGCATCGTGATGCAGCCCTGGCCAATGAGGCTCACAAACATAAGGTCAAGTGTCAATATGATAGGTCCGTTCATCCTTGGATTTTCTCTGAAGGTAACCTTGTCCTGGTCTATGACCAAGATAAGGAACCCCTGGGGGCAGGAAAATTCAAACCTTATGTGGTTCAGACCTTTCATCATAAAAGAGGTATTAAAAAAGGGTGCCTATTGTCTGGTTGATTTCGAAGGGAATGCTTTGGCAGAGCCTAGAAATGGGCTCTACCTCAAGAAGTATTACTCATAAGCAGGTCACTATGGGTAACTTTTTGTAACATATGTATAGTCTTTGTACTATTACTTTTTAGTTTCTTTTAAATGTTATGGACGTGTCATTGATGTTATCTTTCATCAATATGGCATATATCAAGTGATTCCGAGGTGTTTGTTGGGTATGCAGATGGTGCTAGTCAGCACACTCGGAGGCTTGCCTCCGCAGCTTGGGTAATCTTTACACCTCAGGGCTAGTTGTTATCCTCCGGAGGTATATGCTTGGGTGACACCACAAATAATGTCGCCAAGTACAGTGCAGTTATTGAGTTGCTTCGTGATGCTTTGTCATTGGGTATCTCTCATCTCCGGATCTATCTTGACACTCAAGTAGTTGTGTCTCAGTTAAATAGAGTATACCAGGTTCATGATCCAACTTTACATAGACGATTCCTTAGGGTACGTTTCTTGGAACAAAACTTTGATTATATTACATATTTTCATGTTCCTAGGAGATTAAACCAAGTTACAGATACTCTAGCTAATCAAATTTTAGATTGACATCTTGCACAAATATGAAAGAACATTAACATAAGCATGTAAATACATTTTTTCACACGTGATCCATAAGACACAAAAGACCAAAAAAACATATATAATATCATAAAGTAACCAGAGTACATAGATGGATGCAAGCGCCTAAAAAATAGGACCAATAACGAGTCACAGGGATTATGCCCTCAAAACATATATACAAGTAGTGCTCGCGGCACGTAAAATGTCTAAATAGGTTCAGGGTCTATGGGCCCTATTATACTGGTCCAAAGCATGGGCTAAACGCCTAAACAATTGGACCCACGTCCGAGGTGCCCCCACTACATGAGGCTGCATGGATGGTGGCAGGTCCTCAATATCTGCCATCGGGACTGTGCGAATGAGTGCAGTAAAGTTCCGCTCAACTCATCTAAGTACCCTCTCAGCCTCCCCGGCTGGGAGGTCTCTTGCTACTGCTGGTCCCCCGACAGCGGCGTCTACAGCCCCTGGCCGAGGACGACGCCTGTTCCATGCATAATCGGCAGGTCACACTGGTCCCACGTCTGCATGCAACAAACATATATCCGTCAAATACTCTGGCATATAAAAAAAATGCTATATATAAGAAAAACAACATAAAAATTACATATACAACAAAAAACTACAAAGGTGGAGACTTACCCATCTCCCCTCGCTCCTTACCAGGAGGCACGGGTATCTCAGGATCTCTCGAAAAATCAATCCCGGCATAGGGGTAGTCTTCTATAACCAGGATCTGTCATGATATCCATGCAAAAAAGTCATCATCGAAGGACTCGTTGGTCCTTCCACCACCCTGTCGCGGCAGTAATACTGCCCATCTACACACAACAGGAAAAGAGGCCTGATATCCTCGTACCACTACCTGAGGACTAAAACTTGGAACTCTCTCAAAAAAGAACGAACACAAAATAGTCCTGAACCCGAAGTTCCTCTATGTCCGCTAACGACAATCTGTCAATTGCCTCTTCGTACACTCTAGTAGTGTGGTACTCCAGTCAAAAATTTGTGCATTCAAGCATTGGATAGCATAGTTCATTTGTGCGCGGGACGCCTAATGCAAGGTCGTTGAACCGATAATCCACCCAATGAGCAATAATATCGGTTGCAGTGATAGGTTAGTGATCTTACTTATGGGCACCTGGGATCTCAAACGGTTTGTCCCAACCTCACAGTGCAGGGCTATCAGTTTCACTATGTTATGCGGCCCCGACGGAAACGTTATGAAATTGACTAGTTCCCCTCTCCTTGAGAGGCTAGTCAAAAAGTAGATATCCTCGGTGGTGGGCACCAGTGATTGCCCCTCTAGCATGAAAGCCTCTACATTAGGGTGCCAATAGTCAACCAAGGCATTTAGTAGCCTCGGTTGCACCTGCATAAACGGACATAGAAAGAACTTTCGCAAACCACATTGCATTAACGTGGCCACGGCATTCGGATCTCCCGCAACCAACTCACCAACTTATTCATGCTCCCTTTCCCTCCATTGGACATACATCTTGCCAACACAACAAGGTTCAGGAGGGTAAGTGAGTACTTTTTTTATTTTTTATCTATGAAGGGAGGTCCACGCGTGTTGTCTAGGTGACAGTTGTGTGTACACGCGGGCAGGTTTTACCCTGCCCGAGTTGGTAAGGGGTACTTGTTCTTTATGGTTGTTTTATTGAGTTGTCTATAAACTATGCACAGTCGGAGTGTGCCATATTTCTTCTTCACAAACAAGACCGGTGCTCCCCATGGAGACACACTGGTCCAGATGTAGCCTTTTTCCATCATTTCCTTTAGTTGTAGCTTGAGCTCAACTAGCTCAGGTGTACTCAACCTATAGGGTGTCCTGGACACTGGCATTGTTCCTGGTGCAAGTTCTATCGAGAATTCAATGTCTCTTCTCAGAGGTAGACTCGATACCTCTTTTGGAAACACATCTTTTTATTTTCCTAATATGGGGTGGTCCTCTAGGCTTGGTTTGTCATCCTCAACAGATTCCAACACTTGAATTGCATATAGGGAACATCCCTTTCTAAAATACTTTTTCATTTGAAGGGTTGATATCGTCTCACTGAGACAGGATTCTGAATCCCTTGGAGGGTTATTTTTCTCCCTTCTTCATTTTCACACTCTAAGGTTTTATGGTAACAATCCAACTTGGTTTTATAAGTGGCTAACCAGTCCATATCAATCAATAGGTTATAATATCCTAGGGGAAGTATGTTAAGGGTCACTTGAGTGGGAAATCCATCCATAATGAATTGGAAAGCTGGTACAACCTATGCTAATTTTCTTTTGGTGCCAGTGGCTAGTTGTACCAACCATGGTTCAACATGTCTAACTAGTTTCAGTTTACACTTATCAACAGTCTGAGGGGATACATAACTCAAATTGGAACCAGGGTCAATTAAAATGGAAACTAGATGGTTGGTGATCATACCTTCCATATCCACCACTGAGGCTTGGTGGTCGGCTTGTTTATTATCCACGGCTGCATAAATTTGTGGCATGCTCCTAGCCACATCATTGACTATGGTAGCTTCTTGGATTTTGTAGAATCTCCTACTATTATGCTTTCTGTGTGGACAATCCCTCAGTAGATGTTCTTCAGAACAACCCCAACATTTCAAGGGTTCCTTCTTTGGGTTATCAGTCTTTCCTTAGGTTGCTCCAAAAGGTTTATTTCCACTCTGGGAGGGGAAATTTTGTGGATATACACTTCTAGTAGGAAGGATTATCCTAGAGTCCTTCCTATAGTTCTTAAATCTTGAGGATTTGAACCCCTTCTTATTGAATCTGAAACTACTCTTCTTCTTCCAGTCCTCGTGAGGTTCTGTCTGACTCCTGAACTGTTCATAACAATACCTTGCCTCATAGATAGTGTCTTTTAAGATCTTTGGCTCATCAAACTCAATCCTGTTCCAGTAGGTCTGAGGTAACCCACTGATAAATCGTTGCACTTTTACTTTTTCATCCTTTATGTAGGATACATACCTCAGCAACTCAAGGAATTTATTGACATATTCCTTTATGATGAGTTGTCCCAACTTGAGTTCATAGAACTCTTGAGTCTTTCCATCAAAGTATTTCTCTGACAGATACTTATTCTTGAAGTGTTTCTCAAATTGTTTCCATGATAAGTCCTCTTCATGGATTCCTTTCACATTCTTAAGGTCTTCCCACCAAATGGAAGCCTTTCCATTGAAGTTGAAGATGGCTATTCGAGCCTTCAAGTTTTCAGAGTAGTCATGGACTCTAAAGTACTTCTTTAAACCAAGCAGCCAAGCTTCTGCCTCTTCCCCTTTCTCAAACTCTCCATTGAAATAGGGTAGTTTGTATTTCTTGAACTCTTCAGGGTCATGACTTTTGGAATGCTTTTGCTTCTTTCCTTTCCTTTGAGAATATGAGCTAGTTTTTCCACTAGAGGATCCCTGAGAGTTGCCAGTTTCCTCTCCAGAGGGCTCTCTCGATGATTGTCCCCTGTGTTNGAATGAGTGTGGGGCTCTTTTTCCCAAAACTTCCCTCTTGCACAAAAACTTATCAATTAGAATTCAACATTTATTCATTACCCATTGTTTTCATTTATAACCAGTTAGATGTGAGCACATATCAACAACATATTTCAGCAATATATCATCAACAAGTCATCATCACAATGAACACAGAGAACACAAGATTTATGTACAATTTTCTTTTTATTACGGACTACAATCCTTGGGGTTTATCAGCAACAACTGAATAGAGTACAACTCTACAAGAGCACCAGCTCTATATGCAAGGCTCATCTTACATTCTCAACACCAACTAAGATGAGGCAACAATCCTCAACAGATATCAATAAGTCAACAGGTACGCGACCTGTCAGTAGTGCAGCCCGTGTGTGCACGTGCTTTGGCTCACTACAGCCCACGTGTGAACGCGGTCAGTGTATAATGCAACAAGCATATGCTTTTGAGCAACTAGAGTTTTGCTTTTCTTCACATGCTCAGATCCTCTGCAACCTGTAATCACTTTCTCTTTTGTCTTTCACTGTCCAAACTGGCCCACAGCCAGTCATAACACATCCAAGCTCTCCAAGAGATTTCTCATGCTCCACAACAAATCAATATGAATGCTATCTCAATCATGTATAAACAACTAGTGCACCATAGCAATCATGTCACAATTGAATCACAAGAGTGCTTCTCACTCCATCAACCAAATCAACCAAACTGAACCACATCATAGAATCCATACCAAGAATTCCCTAAGCATTCACAACACATCAAACAATAGTATCTATCAAGACAATAATGTAACCATACTAGTGTCTCAGTGATAGATATGAGGCTATAGAATGCAGATCTGGAACCTACCTCATCATCCAAGAGCTTGGCACCAACTCAAACAAAAATCTCCATGATTTTATCCACTCCATGCTCCCTATACACAGTCATCCCATGTGTACACTCACCCTATACACAGCCAGCCCGCGTGTACATGCACCCTATACACAGACATCCCGCATGGACATTAGAAAATAGGGTTTTCTTTGAATCCGAGACTTTTGTCGTCAAGATCTCTGACATTGCCGAAACTTTGATGCATCCATGAGATCCTCCTCTCACTCTCTTCCTCAGAATAGATCTTCAATCATGCTCAAGAGATCCACACCAATAGGATGCTCTCACAAGAATCTCTCCATCAATACACCACAAGATATTCATAAGAAGCTCTCCATTTATCCACAAAGGAAATCTCACCAAATGTACAATTTACAAGAGATCCTAGCTTCTTATTCATACTTTCATCTTCTAGGTCACTTAACCCATTTTTAGGTTACTTAACCCATTTCTAGGTCACTTAACCTATTTTCCTTATTTTAGGGTTAACCACTTTCCATGAATAGAAAGTTCTCCAATACTTTATCATTTAAATATTCCT
>ML793455.1:62378-75912 GCA_009831015.1 Picea engelmannii | reverse complement strand
GTAGAGCCATAACTCTCAAACCGTGAGGAGTTATGTGACATTCCACATACCACCGGAAATGGCATGTCAAGCACTATCCATCTAGGATAGTTTCACCAACAACTTCATTGATCTTCATCTCATTAATACACCTTCAAGAATGGGTCCTCCAACCATTCTTCTAGGATAACTCAATCAGTAAAGTGTCTTCCCGTGAAGAATTTCACCATAAGAGGACCACTTTGGAGTTCATCCATTTGTGCACCTTATCAACCATGATAAGACAATAATGATTCATCTTTGCATCAATTCACCACTGCATCATATATATCAACTATGCATCATGTATCAATGACAACTCATTGATCCATCTTTATCAATTGGTTTCCACTTGGACATCTATCATTCTCATCAATCAATTACTTGGCATCAATCAAACCAAACCATTTACATCAATGACATATGATCCAACAATCTCCCAAATAATCAAACCATTGGCATCAATGACAACATGATCCAACACCCTGCTTCCAGGTTTGACCTTCCTCGAGGTACTCCTCCTAGTATGGCCACTTATGGGACCATGTTTTTGTATCTCATGTGGACTTTGACTTCTCTTCGTATGTCGCCGGTCCACATGAATGGTTGCAAGTCCATGCTGTAGCTTCCTCTGTATATTGGATAAGCTCTGCAACAAGACTACATTAATTTTCGTTTGTTTTTCTTGATCTTTTATCAATATCTCATTATCGGCCATGCAACTCTGTAATTCGGCCATGAGGCTCCTTGCAGTTTCAACGATTCGGAGGGGTTTCCACCACCCTCCTTTCGTCAGATTCCTCATCTCTATTCTGGGATCCCTCCCCCACTTCATGGTGCGTCACCATCCTTTATACTTGTATATTTTCCATGATTTACTGATTGCTTGAGTGCTGAAAAAACACTGACTGTTAGCCAAAATTCTATTAGTTTACAAACAACACACAGTTCATATTTCTTAAATACACACACACAAAAGAAGGTTTCATTCTTTTATTCAGTAAAAGTTTGACCAGACTTTTTAGGAGAGAGGTAAGATAGCGCGTCACCCCTAAATTTTTTTAAATATGGTTTTTACGCAACTTGTCAATGAGCCCAAGTAGACCAAGTGTTGTAACCATGCTCTGATACCAAATTGTAACACACCCGACTCCTTAATATTCTTTCAAGGGGTGGGGCATTATAAATTCATTTTTCCTTAACTAACTCATCTGAAATCATCTCTTGGTTCCTACCTCCCATAGGGAATGTCCATCCATTAACCAATATGACAACTAGCTTAACCCTCGTCTGACACATAGGCTAGCGGGGAATTCGGAGTTCGGTGCTTTGATGTTGAACATCTCCTTTCTATCCACGCACGAGACCTCCCAAAGTCCCGTAATCTTGCTACGTGGTTCCGACCTTCAAACCTTTTTTTGGTCTTTCTACAATGCTACATTCCAAATCCTTCAGAGTCCCGAAGTTCTGGTCTCCCAGAGTCCAAGTTACTTCACCAACCACATTGGCTAGGTGAACATGTACCAGGAATTGACACGTAGGAGGGGTCAGGGTGACACGTGTTACATTCCAACGGTCCTATAGGGTATGTGATACACATGAATCTGGGTGACACGTGGCACATAAAGATGGGGTCCATGTCACCCTGGGTGACGTCACTACACCACATCACCCCAGACTGAAAACCTTCTAACATTCATCAGATCTCATGGTCGAGATATGGCCACATATATTTATATATCTACGACTCTTGTTACCTCGTGGATTCAACGTTCAGGAGTTTTGTGATGCAAACTCCTATTTTCTCCCAAAGTGCCCAATCTCTGAACTAATGGGGCTAGCGCCATGCGTCCCTGGTATATCGACAACTGGGAAAGAACCTGAAGGATCCCTCAATCTATGGTTTTGGGTTCTTTGCAACTCCAACCTTCACGGTTTTGGATCCCTATTTAGCTGGTAAGATAGATTCACCTAACCACCTGGGGAATCGCCCAATGTCGGTCAACCTTACGGGTGACCATAACTCTCAGTCGCATTCGACCGATTTATGACTATGGGGGTTGACAATACTTCAAAGTCCCAGAATTCCGGAGCTCCAAAGACAAAATTAGCTCCCTTAGGCTTAGCCTAAGGTTCCTAGGTGTTGGTCATATGGTTTCTCCTAAACAGATCTCACCCATTTGTCTTCCAGACAAAAGGGTCTTCCCTTTTGAGAATTAAATCTCGCTATCCTTCCCGAGCTTCATCAATGAAACTGTTAAGGGTTTGGGCATGATATCCCAGTCATACAACAAGGAGTCTGAAGGGGATAGTCTCATTAGACAAACAAGGCCATATTGATGCAATACTTTCTATCTTGACCGTCCTATAGGTTTATGTCCCAAGGCACCTTAAAGGCTAAGATGGGGCACATAGACAATTAATCAGAAGCATAAGTTCACAAGAAGACAAACACATACACAGAACTTAACTATTTCAATACATAAACCATTTATAGATATATAAATACACACATGCATCCATTATTCCTAATTCAAAGCACAAATCATGAAAACACTTATCAGAACCAAAAGACGTGATGCGACTGCTGAAAGGGATGCATATTTCTAGCCAACCATAGGCTCAGTCACGACTAATGGATTTACCACTAGCCACCCCCAAGATAGACCATGATGCTCTGAGTTATAATCCTTTCTTCTGGCTCAACGATAGTAGGGATGAAGGTTACTCTCCTTCTCCTGCAGGATCTTGGAAACGGTTTTCACTATACCAAGAAAGGAGGACCGCCTGAGTGTAGAAATTTCAATACAAATTATGTATTGCCTGGATTCTCTTGATCTAACAATTATATTCCACTGTTAAATACATAATTTCTTCTACAAATATTCTTGTGGAATTTAAAACACTATCGCCAATTGCAATATCAATAAGAAAGATCAATCACACATAACACAGATGTTTTACCGGGAAAGCATAAAGCTAAAAACCCCACTATCATATATTATGTTTATATCATGGATCATGAAATAATCTCATACAAAACTCTAATCCAAGAGCTCTCAGTGCAATATACAATCGTCTCACGCTATCATACAAAAATTGGCAAATGCATGTACCAATTTACTGCCTCCAGACAACCTGCCTCCTCTGCGCAATCCCTGCTGATGGAAAACCCTACAATGAATTCAAATCCCTCTTGCCTAGGCTCTGCATTCCTCATGGGAACATCCACTGTGTGTGTGGTTGCATGAGTGCACTCACTAATGTCACAATTGATAATCAAACGGTCCCTTTCACCTGTTATCTCAACTGGGTCTCCACTGGATCTGACATGCATGTAGTTAACATTGGTAAATCTTCAGTTGCATGTGAGATCACTGATTGTGAATTAATTAATAATTAATACATTGATCTCTCACTAGTGTAAGTTCAGTTACAACTAGTACAATTGAGCTTAAATCACTTAACTGAGTTAAACTACTTTACAACTCACATAACTACACCTCCAACTCTATTACAACTTCGAATCACTCAGTTACAACTAATTCGACTTGGATGTCCCACCAATCAACCCTTAAACTTGAATTTCCTATAGCGAATTGATTTGCCAATTCAGTTAACTATTTCAAGTGATTATGAGATAATAGATTAATATTTATTGTCCAATTTATTTAAGGGAAAAATAAATTAGACACACATTTCTTGTTGACTTCTCAACACTCCCTCTCAATAAGAAAGGGAATATCCTTCACCTTGATCATGTCTCTATTTAGATTTTCTCCTGGTGAGCACCTTCGTCAGAATGTCTGCATCTTGATCTTCCGTAGGAATGTACTGAAGCAACATGATCTTACATTGCACACAATCTCTGAGATGATGATACCGGATATCTATATGCTTAGATCTATCATGAAACACAGGATTAATCGAGAGTTTAATGCAACTCTTATTGTCGCAATGAATCATTGTCGGATCTAAATGAGAACCAAAAAGACCAACCAAGATCTTTCTCATCCAGATATCCTCACATGCAGCTTGACTCGCTGCCATGTATTCTGATTCCACTGAACTAAGTGCCACGGATCTCTGCTTCTTGTTGTACCAAGAAACAACTGTAGATCCGATAAATATCCCCCTTGATGTGCTCTTTCTGTCCGTTGGGCCACCCGCCCAATCTGCATCTGTGAAGCCATGCAACTTCACCTCATCCGTTTGTCTGTACCATAAGCCATACTCAGATGTTCCCCTCAGGTATCTCAGGACATGCTTACCCGCCTTCCAAAAGAGCTTGGTAGGCTTAACCATCGCTTGACTCAACTGGTTAATTGTTAATGTTTAAGCCATTATTATAGTTCTTTGCATTTCAATAGATAACAACAACATAAGACAAAATCACTGAGAAATACACAATCACAAGAAACACAACATTTATCCTGGGAAACCCTCTAGGGGAATAAAACCCAGCAAAACTTTCTTATTATAGATAGCCAATACAATGCCAAGAGATAACTTATTCCAATACAGAATATCCTCTCCCAAAGATGCGCCACTCTCTCTCCTTCTTCTCCAACTGCAGTTTCAAAACTTGTCTCTCAATGAACAAGTGAGATGTGTGTCTAAGTGAGGCTCTAGCCTCCTTATTTATACAAATCTGGCACGTGTGAAGTGTCTCTTCACTGGTAGGGCCGACTTCTCAAACTGGGTGGTTATAACCACCTTTATTATATTTCGGAGCCTCTTGATATATTCTAGGGCCAAATTCTTCTTTTTCCTCTTACAATTACATTATGACCAATCCACAAAAGGGAATTTGGTCCTTATACAATATCCGACATGATCAATCCACAATGGGGATTGATCCAAAGAATAATATATCAAATAATAATAAGAATACACTTTGCAGTTACATTATTTTAACACTCCCCCTTAACAAGAAGGGTATTCTTCAACAACATCATGCAAGAGAGAGAGGACAACATCATCAACAAAATCAAGTGGGTGAGAGGATAACATCATCAATATCATCTTGGAACACTGACTGGCGTATCTATAAATCATCGGAAGTTTTCTTCATCGGCAACATCGTCATTCTCAAAGGAATGCAATCATCATTTGCATCAATATGTATTAGCATAAAATTGATACATCATCATCATCACAACACGAGGTTGGCTCATCATAACATAGGACTAGATTTATGTCACAACTGTCAAGCTGGAAGCTCAATACTCGTCTTGCTTTACGTCACAGCAATCAAGATGGAAGCCAGATACTAGACTGGATTTATGTCACAACTTCTCAAGTTGGAAGAACAGTACTAGTCTCATCTCAACGTCTTGCTTTACGACACAACATTTAAGCTGGAAGCAAGATACTAGAATGGTTTTATGTCACAGCTGTCAAGCCAGAAGCACAATACTAGTCTCATCACATCGCCTTGCTTTATGTCACAACCATCAGGTTGGAAGTAAGATACTAGACTAGCTTTAAGTCATAGCTATCAAGACGGAAGCACAGTACTAGTCTCATCTCATCGTCTTGCTTTATGTCACAACAATAAATCTGGAAGAAAGATACTCGTCCTGCTTTATGTCATAACAATCAAGTTGGAAGCAGGATACTAGACTGAATTTACGTCACAACTGTCAAGCCAGAAGCACAATTCTAGTCTCATCACATCATCTTGCTTTACATCACAGTAATGAGGCTAGAAAAAAGAGATGTCTCATCACAACAACTACTCCCCCTTTCGAGGAAGGTCCTTTTGGACTATACCAAGATTATCTCGAAAGTGCTCAAACTTTACATGAGATAGAGGCTTGGTCAACACATCAACAACCTGTTCATCTATGCTAATGTACTGGAGATTTAAGGTTCCTCTCTGCACCATGTCACGGATGTAATGATATTGGATCTCTATGTGATTTGACCTATCGTGGAATACATGATTCTTTTTCATCTTTATGCAGCTCTGGTTTTCACATAGGATCGTGGTTGCTTCCATCTCTAGGTCAAATAGATCGATCAACAACTTTCGAAGCCATATAGCTTCGCAGCTAGCAGAACATGCAACAATGTATTCTTCTTATGCTGTGTTGAGAGAAATGTCGGATTGCTTCCTACTCTGCCATGAGATCATGGCTAATCCCAAACTGAAACAACATCCTAAAGTGCTTTTCCTGTCAGAAACACTTCCTTCCCAATCTGCATCAGTATATCCACTCAATGTGAAAACATGATCTCCATCATAGCTGAGACCACAATCTATTGTACCCTTAAGGTACCTCATCACATGTTTTACAGACACTACGTGAAAATGTATGGGTTCTACCAAAAACTGACTCAAGGTGTTCATGGAAAAACAAATGTCTGGTCTGGTGTTCACTAGGTACATCAGCGATCCAATAATCTATCTGTACAATGTGGTATCAATCAATTCTGACGAAGTGTCGACCAACAACTTTATCTTCGCTTCCATGGGTGTATTCATGGACTTGCATTCCAACATGTCGAATATCTTCAGGATTTCAACTGCATACTTCCCTTGATTAAGGAAGATCCTATCTGGACTCTGCCATACCTCAAGACCTAAGAAATAATTCATTAGGCCAAGGTCTTTCATTTCAAATTCTGAGGCAAGTCTCTCCTTACATTCAGTGATGAGCTTTTCTTCTCTGGTTAAGAATAAGTCATCCACATATAGTAGTAGTATCATTGGCTCATCATTCATGACCTTGAAGTAGAGGTTATAATCTTCTTTACTCTTGGTAAATCCCAAGCTCGTTAGAAAGCTGTCTATTCGGCCATACCAAGCTCTAGGAGCTTGCTTCAGTCTGTATAAGGCTTTCTTTAATCTACAGACATGAGACTTCCTGTCTTTAACTTCAAATCCTTAAGGTTTCTCTATATACACTTCCTCTTCGATAACACCATTTAGGAAAGTTGTATTTACATCCATTTGGTACAGCTTCCACTTCATCTTAGCTGCAAGAGCTATGATGGTTCTGATCGAAGTGTAGAAGTGAATGTCTCTTCATAGTCAATGCCTTCTTTTTTAGAAAATCCACGAGCTACAAATCTTTCTTTATATTTCTCAATACTTCCATCAACAACATGTTTTATTTTGAAGAGCCATTTGGAGGATACCACATCTTTACTCTTTGGTCTGGGAACTATTTCCCATACTTCGTTCTTTATTATGGATTGGTATTCCTCTGTCATGGCATTTGCCCATTCTTTCCTCTGAATGGCTTCTTCAAAGAAGGTAGGCTCCTCCTATAGAAGATCACACATCAAATATGAATAATTGGAGAATGGCTTTGGTCTTTTCACCTATCTCGTAGTTCCTTCGGGAACACCATACTTCTCTCCATCTTGAATAAGATCTCTAGCCCAAGATGGATTTCTTTTATGGAGGATCGTCATCTGAGGAGGTTCTTGAACTTCAAATATATCATGGTCTTCTAGAATTTCCTCATCAGGGGAAGTTACGACTTCCCTCACTGGTTCTGTGGCTCTGGAAACCTCCCTCACCGCAATTCTGGGGATTACAGGTTCCTCTTCATATACGTCTTCAAGTTGGCATCTTCTTGATTTCTTGAGCATTGAATCTTCATCAAAGGTCACATCCCTGTTGATCTCAATGTGACGGTGACCTGGTATATATATTCTGAAGGCCTTGGAGACCTCATAGTATCCCACAAATATTCCCTTCTTTCCTAAAGGTGCCAGCTTGTTTCTTTTCTCTTTCGGTATATGATTAAATATTGGGCAGCCAAATATTTTAAGATGGCTTACCTCTGGCTTCTTTCCGGTGAACATCTCTTCCAGGGTCTTGAGCCCAAGTGCACTATGGGATAATCAGTTCTGCACATACACAACTATCATTGTTGCTTCTTCCCATAAGCACATAGGAAGATCTTGATCATGGATCATGGTCTTCACGGCTTCCATTATCATTCTATTCTTTCTTTCAGCCACACCGGTTTGTTGGGGTCTTATAGGGAGTAGTGAGTTCCCTCTTGATCCCAATATTTTTACAGAAGTTCACAAACTCTTTTGAGGTATATTCTCCTCCTTTATCTGACCTGAGTATCTTAATCTTTCTTTCAGAAAGATTCTTTATCAAGGATTTGAATTCCTTGAACTTGTTGAACACTTCATCTTTAGATTTCAAAAGATATACCCAGGTCTTGCAAGAATAATCATCAATGAATGATGCATAGTATACATACCCACTCATGGAGGACGATGGCATTGGGCCACACACATGTGAATGAATGAGTTCTAGGACTCCTTCTTCTTTGTTGTCTCTCTTCGAAAAAGGTTTCTTGATGTTCTTCCCTTGTGCACATCCATTGCATATGCCTTCATGGTCAACCTTGAATTCTGGCAAACCTGTGACCGCTTTGCATATGTATGGTAGTGCCTTGTAGTTGATGTGAGCTAATATTCTATGCCAAATTTCACATGAGTTTTCAATGGCATGGGTCATGGAAGCTTATGAGTGACCCTTTAGTTTATACAAGCCAGCTTCTTCTTTTCCAATGATGATTGCTTCATTTATGGTCTCTCCTTTAGCACGTTTTCTTCTGCAACCTTCATGATCCGGATTATTTTCGGCACGAAATGAGAGCGGAGATATAATAAATAAATGCACAGAGATATCACAGATATTCAATAATATAACAGAAATGTATTAGATATGAAACCATAAACATAGATATACAGTAATACACGATTTCTATTAATGAAAGAAATGTACAGAGACTGTAAAATACAGAGTGAAAGACTCGGTAGAATGGTGGCAGCTTATCTCTGAGAAGAGATGTGACGGCTACTCGCATTCGCAAGAAGATGATTACAATGAGGCTCTAGAGGTCTTTTTACAATAAACGGGAATGCCAAAATTCCTAGACATCGAAAAGCCTAACCCTAGGAGATGAAGCGCCAAAAGTCATGTGGGCCCCGTTTGGGTAAGTGAGTACATCAACTTCCCGGGGTCGTAACTTTTGCATACGATCTCCGTTTTAGGCGTGTGATAGCTCGTTGGAAAGGTATTGTCGAGGAGATTCATTTTGGGGGCTCAATCATGCCTTTAGCTATCATTGAGAACCTCGATATCGAAAAACCTTCATTTGGAACCTCAAAATGGCCCCGAAAGTTAAAACTTGCTAAAAATAGTAAATTGCCAAAATGGCCAGAAAACTGTTTTGAGCCATTTGGAAATGGTGGGTGGCCACCAATATCCACCTGGATCATTTCATTAAAGCTTCCTCAGGGTTATTACCTGTGACCTGGAGCAAGGTCAACAAAACAACAAGCAAGAATGATATCCTTTTGATAATATAAAGCAATAGCATGAACAATCATCACAGTAGCTCCTTTAGAGCTATCACTTGTAATTTGTCTGAAGCAAATATTAAAGGTAAGGAATACAATACAAAATGAGGTCAACACTCTCATAGTGGTGTGATCAAACATTCCTCCATGGCAACCTAAAACTAACACATGAGATTCTTCCTAGAGGAGGTGTTAGTTGTATCATACAAATGATTACATTAAGCATTTACCTCTATATGCTCACGTGCTATCAAGTATGATACTTTACAAAGACTTCTATCTCAACTATATTCATCAACTTGTCATGTGTACCTTTGAATATTATTAACTTGATTAATCAAACCTGGAGACTTGTCCTCAAGAATGAGTGCTTGCTTTTCTTCCAGGTCTCCTTCACTCAAGATGACAAGTGCTTTCTTCAACCTATCTTCTGTACTGAGACAATACGTTATCTTGATAGAAGATTGGGTTAGAGGATAAGCTCTATGATCTCAACTTTTAATCCATCTAATACCTTGACTTAGATAAGGTTAGAATGATGCAACATTGATCAATATAACAAATGGATGCATATCAGAATAATCACACTTGGGTTGCATCATTCCTTTGAATGTGTTGGATCTTGAGATCCTTCTGGATCTATGGCAAGAGATCCCTTCTCCTACAAATACTCTTTAAAGTTTAACCATTTAAACATATGTGAGTACATACCTCTGATAGCATTTGCAGGTGGTGGCACCATCTGACAGCAACGATAATCATTACCAACTCTTTAAAAACTTCAAGGGTGACTACAACTGATAGTACGACAACCCTCTAGGGGAAGAAAATCCAGCAAAACTTCCTTATTATAGATAGCCAATACAATGCCAAGAGATAACTTAAGATAATATAAAATATCCTCTCCCAAATATGCGCCACTCTCTCTCCTTATTCTCCAATTGCAGTTCCAAAACTTGTCTCTCAATGAGCAAGTGAGATGTGTGTCTAAGAGAGGTGCTAGCCTCCTTATTTATACAAATCTGGCACGTGTGAAGTGTCTCTTCACTGGCAGGGCCGACTTCTCAAACTGGGTGGTTATAACCACCTTTATTATATTTCGGGGCCTCTTGATATATTTTGGGGCCGACTTCTTCTTTTTCCTTTTACAATTACATTATGACCAATCCACAAAAGGGAATTTGGTCCTTATACAATAGCTGACATGATCAATCCACAATGGGGATTGATTCAATGAATAATATATCAAATAATAATAAGAATACACTTTGTAGTTAAATTATTTTAACATTAACCGCATAGCAAATGGCTGGTCTCGTGTTCACTATATACATTAGAGAACCCACTAATGGTCGATAGATAGTAGCATCCAATACCTCTCCAGAAGTAGCATCCTCTTTCCTCCAGTTTCCTGGAAGAGGAGTATCCATGGGTTTGTTTCCCTCCATGTGAAACTTACCCAGTATCTCCCTTGCATACTTACCTTGAGACACAAAAAGTTCACCATCTCGCTGCCATATTTCCAATCCAAGAAAATAATGAAGGAGGCCCAAATCCTTCATCTCGAACTCCTTTGCAAGGTCCTCCTTGCATGAGTGTATCAATTTCTCATCACCAGTCAATATTAAATCATCAACATGAAGAACAATGAATAAAAGCTTACCCTCCACCACTGATTTATCATCCGGCCTTGGAACAATTTCCCAAACACTGTTTTTGACAATGGAGTCATACTCCTCCACCATTGCATTTACCCATGTGGGCTCCTGCACTGCTTCCTGAAATTAAGATGGTTCAGTCACAATACATTTTATCATGAGAGCCATGTATCTAGTAAATCGATCAGGAGACTGTATCTATCTGCACTGTGAAGTAGGGACTCCTACATTCTGTGCAACATCTAGTCTTGATCTATCAACTTATGTGGTGCACTTTCTTCCATTTCTGATGGATGGCTCTACATGAGTGGCTTCCTCCACTCCATGCACCTCCTCATGTGGCTGATCCACATCTTGAGACTCATATTTGGGAACCAGCAGTTCCTCCTCTACATGCAAGTCCAACTCCCTCTCAAGCGACAACCGCATGGCTTTCCCTTCATCGAATTTTATATCCCGTCACATAACAGACATATTACTGTTAGGAAAATACATACGATAATTATGGGGTGTTTCTGTGTACCCCACAAATATCCCAACTTTAGCAGTTGACTCCAGCTTCTTCCTGGAATCCTTGGTCACATGCACATAAAACGATGAGCCAAAAATATTAAAATGAGAAGCATCAAGTTTCTGACCAGTGAAAGCTTCTTTAGGTGTACTCATGCCAAGTACTCTATGAGGACATCGGTTTTGAACATAAACCACAGTGTTGCATGCTTCCACCCACAAATGCATTGGTAGGCCCTGATTATGCAATATCGCTCGTGCTGCACCCATGATCATTTTGTTCTTCCTCTCTGTGACCCCATTTTGTTGTGGGTTATGAGGCGCTATGATTTCTCTTTGAATTCCTTCTTTGCTACATAAATCTTTGAATTCGTTAGAGATGTATTTTCCACCATTATCGCTCCTCAGAGCCTTCACTTGCTTCCTCGACTCTTTCTCCACCAATGCTTTAAACTCATAGAACTTTGACAATGTTTGATCCTTCTTCAGCATGAAGAAGATCCAACATTTACGAGAAAAGTCATCAACAAAAATAACATAATACTTATGTTTTGTTGTTGAAGCAATCGAGAATGGTCCACACACATCTGTGTGAACTCTCTCCAGGATCACCGAAGCATGGTTCTCCTTTTCATGAAAGGTGGACTTTACATACTTCCTCATGGTGCAACCCTTACATTGATCTAACTGAGCAAGTGTTCCCATTGGAAGTCCAGTAAATATTTGTTGCATGATTTTCAAGGCTCCATGATGAATATGGCCCAATCGTTTGTGCCATAATTCTCCCTCATCTCGACTCACCACTTTTTCTACCTTGCCCATCATGGTAGCACAACCATCTACCTCCATCTTGTAGATATTCTTAACTTGAATCCCTATCCTGTTGACTTGACCTGTTGTTTTATGTCGCATGAAATATTTTCCATCGTTGAAAACAACGTCATAGCCTATGTCCTCCAACATTGCGGCTGATACTAGGTTTTTCTTCAAACCTGGAACATGCATAACATCTTTCAATTGAAATGGTTTACCTGAATCACTTTGAAAGGTAATGGTACCAATGCTAGTCGCATTGTATCATCCATCATCACCCATATCTATATGCATTTTGAGATCTTTCTCCTCCAAGTCACTGAAAATCTTCTTATCTCCCATCATGTGGAAGGAAGCACAAATATCCAAATACCACGATGATCCCAATGCACTTGAAGCCATGCCTGCGATCAAAGAGAATTCAAGTTCAAATTGTGAGGCAACGGCCTCACTAGCTGTAGATCTAACAACCTTCTTGTTCTTCTTCTTCTGCGGATAGTTAGTAGCGAGATGCCCATGTTCATGACAATGAAACACTTCACTTTGGACAAATCCATCTTCTTGCCTTTAGACTCGGATTTTGAATGGAATTTATTCCCCTTCCCTTTCCTTGCCTTTGCATACAAATAACAATCCTCTTCATCGTCATGCTTTGATGAAGATCCATATCTGGTGTTCCGCCTGAACTCCTCCTGCACTAGATCTGACCATAGTCGTTCCCAAACTTGCAATTTTTCCCTTCCATTGACAGAGTCTTAATTGTTGATACTGAGAGGGGGGTGAATCAGTATCAAGTAAAATTTAAAACCTTTTTCAACTTATACTTAAACCATTCAACTATATCCAATGAGCAATGAACAATAGTATAAGATTTACACCAATACACCACAATACACCATGCACAATATATGTGAAATAATCAATAGTTATCGTTCAAGGGAAGTAATGACTTCCAAAGGTAGCCACAGATTTCAAATGTAAAGGGAGGGATAAACCTCCAAGAGGAAGATACAATCCTCCAATATCAAGAGGGATTTGAACTCTCCATCATTGTCCCTTCCTTCCACCCAAGAATATATGAGAGATAATAAAACTTTACATTAAATCATCACCATCAACCAATCATCACATAGAACTTGATAATGCTTCCTGAGACTTCTTCAATTTCTGCAATTCTTCAATTCTTGGAGTAC
>ML793455.1:52118-62278 GCA_009831015.1 Picea engelmannii | reverse complement strand
AATTAACGCTAAATTTAAAATCTACTAGACTTTTATGTTTGTAGGGTTCACCAACTAGTTCAGGTTTAGGGCCTTGGATTAGGTTGGAGAGGAAACTCTTCAAGGCCATTTAAAATCAAACATTGGAGTCTGAGTTAGGGAGTTTCTAAGTCCAGTGTCGTGAAAGTTATCCAGGACCCCCCTCTAATACAGGGGATAAACACGAGGTCGCGTGCGGAAAGGTAGCGGAGATAACCCCTCCAAAGTTGGACCAATCGTAGTGAACACATATAGACGGCTTGTTTTGGGATTCCGTCGTTTGAATTTTCCATGGGGCTTCGTGGGTCTCGAATCTATTCGAGGTCCTCAGTTGTCTTCCGAACCATTTTCTCTCGATACCCTTGATAGGTTTCGGACTCGATACCTTGCTCATTGTGGTCTACCCGACGTTCGACTGTACCCGCCTGGTGACTGTTCGCGTGCTGGCAACCTTGTTGCCAATATTTTTTAGGGACATACACAGGTGACTGAGGGGGTATACTATGGTACCTAGGAAAAACATTGGCCCACGCTTTGCAGATACCTGGAGGGTGCTTTCGTGTTCGAGTTTCACTTGCACCGGTAAGTTGCTCTAGTGTTGGTTGTTGTAACTGTTCTTCCAATTAATTTAGTGTTTGCCTGTCTTATCTCTAGGGATTCTTTTTTAGTGTGTATTACTTTTGAACATTTAGACTACCTTAGAATGTCTTGGATATTCTCACACAGTGGAGGATCCCGAGCTCCGCCAGTCACGAAGGCTTCTTGGCCTACCGTCGGTTACACTGGAGCCACCCCCGCCACCATTAAGGCGAAAGCTAGACAAACAAGGGTCTTTTGAAGCGACCAGGTTACAATCCATTGTGCTCACCCAACCCCCGGAGGAATCGACCATTTTGGACCTTGAAGCAATTGCTCTTGGCCCGGTTGAAACCCCAACCACTGATTTCTTGGCACCTTTCATCGTACCAATTCAATTTTACGAGCACCATACAGTGTTGCACACAGAAATGGCAACAAATGTTGTTACCCCTTCTAGGAATTCTTCAATTCCCACCACGGTTGTCACCACAGGAGAGATTTCACCTCCTAACCCACTATCATCGGTCTGAGCCACCATGGTCTCAACCGCAACTGCTTCGCATAGTGGTCTGATCCCGTCTTTGGCGACGGCCACAACCCCTTTCACACCAAGTGCGACAAGCCCTCCATTCTCATATGGGATGCCTAGTTCAGGTACAAGTCATGTACTTTCTTACTCCACTTTACAGACTTTAGGTCTGGGGGCAGGGAGCTTTAGCACTCCTCTACAAGGTCACATGGGGGGCACTCCTGCTCCTTTTAACGCTTTCCCTTACAGAGGAGGTCATATCCCTCCTTCATCCCCTACACTCGGTGGCTCGCATCCGCAATCCGTCGAGCAACCTACACACAATAGTTTATTTGGAGCAGGGAGTCAAGGACCACCTTCGCATGGTATTCCAGTAGGTTCGACAATGTTTTCTTTGAGCAGAACATTTGGTAACAACGCCTTTTCGTCAGTTTCTTTCTCGATTGGGGGCAATCCCATTTTTGGACAATCGACTCCTATGTAGGGTACTATTCCTGCACAGGGGGAAAACCTAGGAACTTCTTCCGCTTCAGGTACTTGGAATTCTTGGCAGGGCTCCATTCCCTTGTCTGAAATGTCGATCTGGGGTAATTCTTTCCACAATCAATGGAACTCTGGAAAAACTACTATGCCTATCCCCACGGGACCGGCATGGGGTAATCCTTCCCAAAGTCCTTCGAATATAATGCATGCCCAACAGTCTATGTCCTATTTGGGAAATCAGTCGATGATGTCTCCACATATGCAAAATCCATACACTGGCCAAGGTCATGGTTTCCACCAGAATCCAGGCCAACAACCAAACTTTTCTTGGCAACCTGGTGCTAGTCAAACTCTAGGCCCCTTTTTCCCAGGTTATCACCAACAACCCAAAATACCTTTTCTGGCAACTTTACACTTGCCAGATTTGACAAGGTTGTTGAAAGACCCTATTTGTCACGATCCGTGTTGGCCTCCTATGTCAACGAAGTTGCCTTCGGACATTCCAAAGTTCGAAGCCAAGCCTAACGAAGATCCAGGAGATCATGTGACTACCTTCCATCTTTGGTGCTCATCTAACTCATTGAAAGATGACTCTATAAAGTTGCAATTGTTTCAACGTACTCTCATTGGGAGTGCCGCAAAATGGTACATTGAACTCGATCACTCAAGATACTCTTATTTTGGAGAACTAGCGATGGCTTTCCTAAACCATTTCCAGTTACCTGTGAGATACGACGCTGGCACAGAGCTACTCGCCAATTATGAACAGAAAACAACGGACCATATCTCTGATCACATCTGAGAATGGATATGTCGAAAGAGTTTAATCAAGGTACCAGTCCCACCAGCATTCCTGCTTGAGTGGTTCCTTAAGTCTTTGGTCCCGCAGTTATCCAAAGATGTTGCGACGTCAGGAGTTTTCTCCGAAGAAGACACTATCATGAGGGCTCAACAGTCTGAGCTCATCTATTCTCAGTCTAGTTTATTATATAACATCTTGCCAGATGTGCCACATTCAATACTAGATAAAACTAGACAGAGAGCTGGACCACATGCCGATGGTATTGTTGGTTCAACACAAACCAAGCCCGCTAAGCAATTGACGAAGCAGTTGCAGCAGTTATCTATACAACACACACGACCAGCCAAACTTTTGCTTTGGCTGCTCCCCCCACCAAAACGTCGGAGGTACACACAGTCCAGTCGACTAACCCAAGGGCCACCCAATAGCCTAAATGGAAGAAAAAACAATGAAACAAGGGTAAGGGGGATAAAAAACCCATTGATAATGCTAGCGGGGACAACACTGAAAAACAAAATGTGAGGTATCCATGAAACTTGTGTGCAGAAGACCACCCGACCCATCTATGTCCTCGACTTGCAGAGGCCCAAAAATTTGTCACGCAGCAACAACAGGCGGTGTTGACTAATCCATTTCAACATGGACAAAATCTAACTCAAGCCTCTACAAGCGCAAAAGGGGCAGCCAAGAACCTTGTCCGCCTCCGAACAACCCCGCATCCACGAACGTATATATGGTTAGGGGTGATGCTTTTATATTGGATAGAGCGCACGACTATAGTCGTCAATGTAGGAGTTGGTTTGTGCCCATCCTTGATGGGTACTTTCGATTACCCGCCCCCTCACGGCGATATCAAATTTATATCCAATCACCATAAGGTTGATATTTTTCAAGTTTCTTTGTTCCGCACGACTTACTTCGAGGATCTATGGATACTTCCTTCCCCATCGGCCATGATGGATGAGACAGGGCACCCAGGCATGTCCATGCCCTTGTCTGCCACTAAAGTAGTGTAGTCTTTAGTCCAACACGCTTCAGCTAACCCTGATCTGACTCCTGCACGAGAGTTAGATCCACTTCTAGATTCTATTTGGGCTCAGGGTTCTCTTGCTAACACCGATTCATTAGACTTAGTGTTGCCTTCTGACGAAGTAGTAATCGAAGCAATGACTAGTCCGGACAAACCTTGGGAAGAACTTCATCACATATTTTCTCCCAGAGTTAAGTCGAATCGAAGCAGGAGAATTCACCGTGACCATGACGAGAGATCAGTCATGCCCTGTTCATCTCTTAACTACACACAAAATTTATGCTGAGGGAAATATGGAAACTATCACTGAAACTGTACCGATCAATATCTTCTGAAACCCTGGCATCATGGAGAATGTCTTCATCGGAGCGGATTGCTCCCCCGAAGAGATTCAAATCTACACAGATCTTTTCAAAGAATTATGCGACGTGTTTTCCTGGTCTTATGAGGAAATGCCAGGTATCAATCCAAAAATAGTTGAACATGAAATCACAACTTATCCTGATGCCAAGCCTATTCGACAGAGGCTTCATCCAGTTAATCCTAAGAAAGCAGCAGCCATCAATATTGAGGTTGAGAAATTGCTAAAGGCAGGTTTTATCTATCCTATCCATTTGACCCAATGGGTGTCAAATCCTGTGTCGATCAATAAAAAACAAGGAACGATTCGTGTATGTATCGAATTCCGTGATTTGAATAAGACATGTCCCAAAGATTATATTCCAACACCATTCATCGACCAGATCATTGATGAATTTGATGGTTGCGAAGCCTTTTCTTTCATGGATGGTTTTTTGGGATATAATCAAATCCAAATCAAACCCGAAGACCAACACAAAACGACATTCATTTGTCCATGGGGTACATGTGCATACCATAAGATGCCTTTTGGTCTTAAAAATGATGGAGCCACCTTCCAACAGGCCATGTCTTTTTCTTTTCATGATCTCAAGCATATAGTCGAGGCCTATCTAGATGATTTAGCATCGCGATCTCGCAAGAGAACAGATCATCCCACACACCTTAGACTTATCTTCGAACGTTGTCGCTACTTTCAGATTCGCTTGAATCCAAACAAGTGCAGCTTCTGCGTAACGTTAGGACGTTTTTTAGGTTTCATCATATCAACAACAGGGATCATGGTCGATCCTCTCAAGGTGGAGGCAATAATCCAGTTGCCCCCCCCCCCACGCACAATCCTTCAACTTCAGAGTCTACAAGGCAAGGTGAACTTTTTACGACGCTTCATCGCCAACTATGTCGAAATCACCAAGGGATTTAAGCACCTACTGAATAAAGACGTCCCTTTTTACTGGGACGATGCCACTCAATGCTCTTTCGATGCACTAAAACATGCCCTCACAACTGCCCCTTTGCTTTAGCCACCTAACTATAAAAAAGATTTCTTATTATATTTGGCTGTAGCAGAGTCAACCATTGGCATGGTTTTAGTTCAGGAAGATGACTTGTTCTCAGAATACGTGATCTATTACCTGAGCCGAGGCCTCGTAGGACCGAAACTCAATTATTCTCATATCGAAAAACTTGTGTTGGCAGCAGTTCATGATGTTCAACGGTTCTTCCATTATGTTTTATTTTGCAAGACCACTGTCATTGTTGTCGTGAATCCATTCCAGTACATGTTGACACGATGGGTAATAGGTGGAAAAATCAGTAGATGGATGGTTATCCTCCAGGAGTTTGACTTAGACTTCGTTTCAGCAAAGTCCAAAAAGTCATTGGTCTTCGCAGAGCTTATTTCGGAACTTCTGGTTGAGTCAGGTGACGTTGTGCTTGAAGAATCGCCTATCTGGGGAGATATGTTTTTGATAACATCTTCAGATCCCTGGTACGGAGATATACTTATCTATCTCTAGACTTTGAAGTGCCCCACTTCTGCTTCTCGTGATGAGCGTCAACGTATACGTCATCAGGCTAAGAATTATCTCATACTTGATGATACGTTGTATCGGAGACGTGTAGACTGCATCCTATGTCGATGTCTCACTCATGAGGAGGAAGTTATCATGCTCAACGATTTCCATACCGGAGCTTGTGGCGGTCATTTGTCTGGGTTGGCGACAGCCCAAAAGATTCTACAAGCAAGTTACTTCTGGCCAACACTTATCAAAGATTGTATAGAATCGGCCAAGAAGTTTCATCTGTGCCAAATCTTCTCTCAGAAGATGAGGGCACATCTCGCTCCCATGTTTCCTGTCATCACAGTTGGTCCCTTCACCAAGTGGGGGATTGATTACACTACTTGCAACCCCCCTTCAGCAAGGGGGCATCCCTATATCATCGTAGCCAACGTTTAAAGATGATGGAGAGACTGCAACTCTTTTTTTATTCAACCAGATCATAGAAGGGTTCGGCGTCTCGAGAGAGATTGTTACTAACCATGGAAGTCACTTTCAAAACCAAATGATGACTGAATTAACATCAAATCTTGGGTTACGGCAAGAGCATTCATCACCCTACTACCCCCAAGCCAATGGGCAGGTGGAAGCTGTAAACAAAACTCTTAAGACCATTCTACAGCGAACTATCAACTCGGCCAAGTCAAATTGGAATTTGATGTTATACTTGGCATTATGGGCTTACTGAACATCTATTAAGACTGCAACCAATTTCTCACCTTTTCAACTCATTTACAGGATGGAGGCAGTCTTGCCCATCAAATGTCAGATCCCGTCTCTAAAATTGGCAGTACAATTATTTCCAGACACTTCTCCACTTGAAGAACAGTTAGTATACCTTGAGTAGCTCAATGAGCAGCGTCATGATGCGGCCTTGGCCAACGAGGCTCACAAACATAAGGTCAAGTGTCAATATGATAGGTCCGTTCGTCCTCGGATTTTCTCTGAAGGTAACCTTGTCCTGGTCTATGACCAAGATAAGGAACCCCTGGGGGCAGGAAAATTCAAACCTATGTGGTTCAGACCTTTCATCATAACAGAGGTATTAAAAAAGGGTGCCTATCATCTGGTTGATTTCGAAGGGAATGCTTTGGTGGAGCCTAGAAATGGGCTCTACCTCAAGAAGTATTACTCATAGGCAGGTCACTGTGGGTAACTTTTTGTAACATATGTATAGTCTTTGTACTATTAATTTTTAGTTTCTTTTAAATGTTATGGACATGTCATTGATGTTATCTTTCATCAATATGGAATATGTCAAGTGATTCTGAGGTGTTTGTTGGGTATGCAGATGGTGCTAGTCAGCACACTCGGAAGCTTGCCTCCGCAGCTTGGGTAATCTTTACACCTCAGGGCCAGTTGTTATCCTCTGGAGGTATATGCTTGGGTGACACCACAAATAATGTCGCTGAGTATAGTGTAGTTATTGAGTTGTTTTGTGATGCTTTGTCATTGGGTATCTCTCATCTCTGGATCTATATTGACACTCAACTAGTTGTGTCTCAGTTAAACAGAGTATACCAGGTTCATGATCCAACTTTACATAGACGATTCCTTAGGGTACGTCTCTTGGAACAAAACTTTGATTATATTACATATTTTCATGTTCCTAGGATATTAAACCAAGTTATAGATACTCTAGCTAATCAAATTTTAGATTGGCATCTTGCACACATATGAAAGAGCATTAACATAAGCATGTAAATACATTTTTGCACACGTGATCCATAAGACACAAAAGACCAAAAAAACATATATAATATCATAAAGTAACCAAAGTACATAGATGGATGCAAGTGCCTAAAAAATAGGACCAATAACGAGTCACAGGGATTATGCCCTCAAAACATATATACAAGTAGTTCTCGTGGCACGTAAAATGTCTAAATAGGTTCAGGGCCTATGGGCCCTGTTATATTGGTCCACAACATGGGCTAAAGGCCTAAACAATCGGACCCACGTCCGAGGTGCCCCCACTACATGAGGCTGCATGGATGGTGGCAGGTCCTCAATCGCTACCATCGGGACTATGCGAGTGAGTGCAGTAAAGTTCTACTCAACTCATCTAAGTACCCTCTCAGCCTCCCTGGCTGGGAGGTCTCTTGCTACTGTTGGTCCCCTAGCAGCAGCGGCTGCGGCCCCTAGCCGAGGACGACGCATGTTCCTTGCATAATCGGCAGGTCACACTGGTCCCACGTCTGCATGCAACAAACGTATATCCGTCAAATACTCTGGCATATAAAAAAAATGATATATATAAGAAAAACGACATAAAAATTACATATACAACAAAAAACTACAAAGGTGGAGACTTACCCATCTCCCCTCGCTCCTCACCAGGAGGCATGGGTATCTCAGGATCTCTCGAAAAATCAATCCTGGAATAGGGGTAGTCTTCTATAACCGTGATCTTTCGTGATAGCCATGCAAAAAATTCATCATCGAAGGACTCGTTGGTCCTTCCACCACCCTGTCGCGGCAGTAATACTGCCCATATACACATAGCAGGAAAAGAGGCCTGATATCCTCGTACCACTACCTGAGGACTAAAACTTGGAACTCTCTCAAAAAAGAATGAACACAAAATAGTCTCGAACCCGAAGTTCCTCTGTGTCCGCTGACAGAAATCTATCAATTGCCTCTTCATACACTCTAGTAGTGTGGTACTCCAGTCAAAAATTTGTGCATTCAAGCACTGGATAGCACAATTCATCTGTGTGTGGGACGCCTGATGCAAGGCTATTGAACCAGTAATCCACCCAATGAGAAATAATATCGGTTGCAGTGATAGGTTAGTGATCTTACTTATGGGCACATGGGAGCTCAAACGGTTTGTCCCAGCCTCACAGTGCAGGGTTATCAGTTTCACTATGTTATGCGGCCCCGACGGAAACGTCATGAAATTGACTAGTTCCCCTCTCCTTGAGAGGCCAATCAAAAAGTAGATATCCTCGGTGGTGGGCACCAGTGATTTCCCCTCTAGCATGAAATCCTCTGCATAGAAAGAACTGTAGCAAACCACATTGCATTAACGTGGCCACGGCATTCAGATCTCCCGCAACCAACTCACCAACTTCTTTGTGCTCCCTTTCCCTTCATTGGACATACATCCTGCCAACACAACAAGGTTCAGGAGGGTAAGTGAGTACTTTTTTTATTTTTTTTCTATGAAAGGAGGTCCACGCGTGTTGTCTAGGTGACAGTCGCATGTACACGCGGGCTGGTTTTACCATGCCCGAGTTGGTAAGGGGTACTTGTTCTTTATGGTTGTTTTATTGAGTTGTCTATAAACTATGCACGGTTGGAGTGTGCCATATTTCTTCTTCACAAACAAGACTGGTGCTCCCCATGGAGACACACTGGTCCAGATGTAGCCTTTTTTCATCATTTCCTTTAGCTGTAGCTTGAGCTCAACTAGCTCGGGTGTACTCAACCTATAGGGTGTCCTAGACACTAGCATTGTTCCTGGTGCAAGTTCTATCGAGAATTCAATGTCTCTTCTCAGAGGTAGACTCAGTACCTCTTTTGGAAACACATCTTTTTATTTTCCTAATATGGGGTGGTCCTCTAGGCTTGGTTTGTCATCCTTAACAGATTCCAACACTTGAATTGCATATAGGGAACATCCCTTTCTAAAATACTTTTTCATTTGAAGGGTTGATATCTGTCTCACTGAGACAGGATTCTGAATCCCTTGGAGGGTTATTTTTCTCCCTTCTTCATTTTCACACTCTAAGGTTTTATGGTAACAATCCAACTTGGTTTTATAAGTGGCTAACCAGTCCATACCAATCAATAGGTCATAATATCCTAGGGGAAGTATGTTAAGGGTCACTTGAGTGGGAAATCCATCCATAATGAATTGGAAAGTTGGTACGACCTATGCTACTTTTCTTTTGGTGCCAGTGGCTAGTTGTACCAACCATGGTTCAACATGTCTAACTAGTTTCAGTTTATACTTATCAACAGTCTGAGGGGATACATAACTCAAATTGGAACCAGGGTCAATTAAAATGGAAACTATATGGTTGGTGATCATACCTTCCATCTCCACCACTGAGGCTTGGTAGTCGGCTTGTTTATTATCCACGGCTGCATAAATCTGTGGCATGCTCCTAGCCACATCATTGACTATGGTAGCTTCTTGGATTTTGTAGAATCTCCTACTATTATGCTTTCTGTGTGGACAATCCCTCAGTAGATGTTCTTCAGAACAACCCCAACATTTCAAGGGTTCCTTCTTTGGGTTATCAGTCTTTCCTTAGGTTGCTCCAAAAGGTTTATTTCCACTCTGGGAGGGGAAATTTTGTGGATATACACTTCTAGTAGGAAGGATTATCCTAGAGTCCTTCCTATAGTTCTTAAATCTTGAGGATTTGAACCCCTTCTTATTGAATCTGAAACTACTCTTCTTCTTCCAGTCCTCGTGAGGTTCTGTCTGACTCCTGAACTGTTCATAACAATACCTTGCCTCATAGATAGTGTCTTTTAAGATCTTTGGCTCATCAAACTCAATCCTGTTCCAGTAGGTCTGAGGTAACCCACTGATAAATCGTTGCACTTTTACTTTTTCATCCTTTATGTAGGATACATACCTCAGCAACTCAAGGAATTTATTGACATATTCCTTTATGATGAGTTGTCCCAACTTGAGTTCATAGAACTCTTGAGTCTTTCCATCAAAGTATTTCTCTGACAGATACTTATTCTTGAAGTGTTTCTCAAATTGTTTCCATGATAAGTCCTCTTCATGGATTCCTTTCACATTCTTAAGGTCTTCCCACCAAATGGAAGCCTTTC
>ML793455.1:15679-37557 GCA_009831015.1 Picea engelmannii | reverse complement strand
GAGTTGAACTCTCCATCCTTGCCCCTTCCTTCCACCCAAGAATATATGAGAGATAATAAAACTTTACATTAAATAATCACCATCAACCAATCATCACATAGAACCTGATAATGCTTCCTGAGACTTCTTCAATTTCTGCAATTTTTCAATTCTTGGACTACTCTGATCCTATATATAATATTACTCAATGTATTCTCTGAAACTCCTCCAATTTTCACTCCTTGAATCCTCCCCAAAAAGAGGTTATAGAAAGAATGGTAGACTTTATTCAATTCTGGTCTATTTAGGAGAGTGAACTTGCATAGAATGCCCCGCGCTCAATAATTAACATCTGAATCTGAAACTAACACATAAGAAACGAAAGTCTGTATTGTTTCCAATGAAATTTGTCCCACTTCATTTGGATTCTCGATGAAGAAGTTATGACTGTTTTACCCGGAACACCTGTTTATTGACTATCTTCAGGACTGGTCACAAACCCTATCTTCCACAGAGTGTATCTCCATAATTATAGAAAATAAAGAGCTGAACATTTTACCAGAGGTACCTTGATATGTCTTCTCAATACCATAGCGATTTCACCATGTGAATCGTTCTAGAAAAAAAGTTATAGAAAAAATGGTAAGATGACCTAAAAATAACATACCTTAGAACACATCACCAAAAGACTTCATCCTCCCTTGAAATCCGGCCTTCTTTTCTTCTTATTTCCTCTGAAATTTGACTTGTATCAAATGAATGTATAATGATGTTTATTTATACCATTTATGCCACTTCCTTTTAACATTAGGACCGACCTGACACTTTCTTATTTTGTAATTTTTTTCTTTAATTGTCTTCAGGGTCTACATGTACTTCCTTCTTCAATTCACTTTGTCATCTTCAAAAATTTATTTCTCCTCAACCGTGAGGATCCACGTGACGTGCCACATACCATCAAAAACAACATGATGTATACTATCCATCCATGGGTGTTGTATCTTCATGTGCATTTTCCTTCATGTCCAAATACCTTCGTCAATCTTGCGGTCCAAAACCCATGACTTGGGTTGACATCAATGACAACAACGAATCTTCCAACATTGATAACTATGCCAACTCTTGGGAAGTTCTAGGATCACCAAGCTCACCAAATCATCATCAGCGACTGTTATTCCCACACTCCCCAGCTCATCCCAACATTGGACAAACTTCGTGAGATATTTTGGAATGGAGTCGCCCTTCTCCATCTTGATCTTCTTGAGTTTATCTTTGAGCACCAATTTCCTATGGTCGTTGTTGTTTTGGAATAAATCTGTCAAAGCCTTCCACATTGCATATGGTGTGGCTTTCCCATGGAGGCTTGAGACAATGTGGTCTCGTACTCCCTCCAACAAGATCCTCCTCACCTTTGCCACTTTCTTTTGCCATGCATCAAGATTTGCAGCGTCTGCAGCATCTGGTTTAGGAACATCCTTGTCAATGAATTCCTTCAAGCCATTGTCTTCGAGTACTGCCTCCATCCTGTCCTTCCAAGCAATATAGTTCGAGCTTCCCTCGAGTGCATACTCTAACCTCAAGCCATTGAAATCCATTTCGATCTTGAATTAGCTATAGCACCAAGCAAGTCTTTCTGCAAATTCGAATTCTATCTAGTCACAAACTCAACTTTTGCAATCTTCTGTGTTCTTATACCATGTAGAAATTTCAATAAAAATTATGTATTGCTTGGATTCTCCTGATCTAACAATTATATGCCACTGTTAAATACATAATCACTTCTACAAATATTCTTGCGGAATTTAAAACACAATCTCCAATTTCAATATCAAGAAGAAAGATCAATCACACATAACACAGATGTTTCACCTAGAAAGCATAAAGCTAAAAACCCCACTATCATATATTATGTTTATATCATGGATCATGAAAAAATATCATACAAAACTCTAATCCAAGAGCTCTCAGTACAATATACAATTGTCTCACATTGTCATACAAAAATTAGCAAATGCATGTGCCAATTTACTGCCTCTAGACCACCTGCCTCCTTTGCACAATCCCTGCTGATGGAAAACCCTACAATGAATTCAAATCCCTCTTTCCTAGGCCGTGCATTCCTCATGGGCACATCCACTGTGTGTGTGGTTGCATGAGTGCACTCAATAATGTCACAATTGATAATCAAATTGTCCCTTTCACCTGTTATCTCAACTGGGTCTCCACTGGATCTGGCATGCATGTAGTTAACAGTGGTAAATCTTCAGTTGCATGTGAGATCACTGATTGTGAATTAATTAATAATTAATTCACTGATCTCTCACTAGTGTAAGTTCAGTTACAACTAGCATAACTGAGCTTAACTCACTTAACTGAGTTAAACTACTTTACAACTCACATAACTACACCTCCAACTCTGTTACAACTTTGAATCACTCAGTTACAACTAATTCGACTTGGATGTCCCACCAGTGAACCTTTGAACTCGAATTTCCTATAGCTAACTGATTTGCCATTTCAGTTAACTATTTCAAGTGATTATGAGATAATAGATTAATATTTATTGTCCAATTTATTTAAGGGAAAAATAAATTAGACACACATTTCTTGTTGACTTTTCAACACTGGGTACTTCCTCGGTCACTCAGCAGCCTCGTTTATCATCTTGTATCATAACCCTTCTAGTCATTTCCTGCGACCAAAACACGCTCATTTCTTAGTTCTTCCTTGAACTCGAGAGCTTAGTCTCCCGTCTCTGCACTCTTCGCAAATCTTCCTCTTCCCACCACACCTTCCTTTCTTTCCTTCCTCGGCAATATTGTGTGTGGCTCAAATTCCCAGTCCGTGTTCAGGTTTGAAAGCCTTACATATGGGTGCTCTGCCCTATTCCCTCATTAACTCTTGAGGAGGTCTTCCCACCTACCAACCTGACTGTAATTCATTCTTGGGTTAGAAGACTGTTCTGGTCCTGAGCAATTAAATCTAGTAAGGTATTGGTTTGGTGGAGGTTAACGCAACCATTCCTGGTCCCCTTCACCATCTCTTTCATAGCATTCGTGGTCTCTCTTAGCACACCCCCCTTCCAGTAGTCATGCAATTACTTATCCATTTTCTAGTAAATAACATAATTTACATTCATCGACCTTTTATACAAAGGTCCATCAAATCAAACATTCACACATATTGTGTTTTCCATAGTCTCTTGGCCAATATAGTTATATTTACAAACTGGGGAAACGTGGTGTTACAAAAATTAAGTGGATATCTTACAATTTTAGTCACTTTAACTTAGCATACTAATTTATATTAAGTAGGTTGCTTCTTTGGATTATGATGATGATCCTGGTTATTAAGGCATCAACTTTGGTTTATCAAACATTAAGAAAAGTTAAGGAATTTTAACCCATGGTTTTGATGAGTTAAAAACTTCACAAAGTCAATATTGTAACCCATATTTTGAAATTAAGATTTAAAGTTGGTGTACTCAAAACATTTTAAGATTTGATTATGAGTAAATTAAAACAAAAAATATTTATATCATTGTATATCGTGTAATAAAAAATCAGTCAATGGATTACCTTTAGTCATTGAGTGTGTGAATTACAAGTAGGAGGAACTTGTGACCTCTTAAGAGGAAACACATGTTCTTAACAAATACACTTTTGTGAAAGATTGTGATAAATGTGCAACCTTATTGATTTTGTATGGTTTTTATTATCAATGTGGCGCTGAAGTGGCTAATTTGTCATTGGTTTGAGACCTGGCCTTACCACTTCCACCCTGCACGTAGACAAGTAAAGACAATAAAATCATAATAAAGCAAGATAAAAATAATAGAACCATAATAAAAAGCAAGATATTTTTTATAGTAATGGGCCACTAGCAAACCAAATGAAAAAGGTAAAGGTTGAATGACAAACCATACAAAAGCAAAGTAGAATGGTAAAGGGTTATAACCATAGTGAAAATATATGGAGTTTGAATAAAATTTTTGCAACCCGACGAGTATCATAAAACATATATGCTTAAATGTAGTGCATTTCATCTCACTTGTGCTCTAGCTATTCACCATTGGTGAATATGGTTAGGAAGTAACTAAAGTAATCACAACCATTCATTGGTGAATATGGTTAGGAAGTAACTAAAGTAATCACAACCATTCAAATTAGATCTAAAGATTGCAATTTCACTTCATTTACCCTAAATTGCATTGTTTGGGTGCTAAAGAGTAGTCCATGATGTTTTCTTCCAGGGCATTTTTCACCAAATTCAGAGCACCCAATATTGGCCAAAACAATGCATTTTTCAAGCTGCTAGTGAAGGATTAAAGTAATCTTGTGTTCTTGAATTTAATAAAATTTAATAAAGGAAAGGGATTATATATAATTGCTATGTATTTACTCAGGCCCCTATAAAGGTGTTGTGTATTGATGAACAAAATAGGCCAATACATGACCAACAGGAGATGAGACTGATGAATGATGAAATTAAACGGAGTCAGTACGTCATGGATTCAGGAACAAAAGTGTACAATGATGTGGAAGAAGCTGGTATAGGATGTATTGAGCAGAATTTTGAGGACAAAGAAGTAGAATGACAAGGGTCATACAAATTTTGTATATAGAAATAAACCAGCCAATGAAGCAAAAAATTCAGCGGAGGAAAAAGTTGGATATTGGATTGAAGGATTTATTGATACATTTTCCCAAATGGAGGTACAATAAATTGAGGGAAAAGGTAAAAAATGCAGATGATGAAGAAATTGCAGCAGTCATGCAAGAGCTGCAACCAGAAGTAAAGCAACAGTGTAGCAAAGCAAGTGGACAACAAGCAAACAAAGTCTGAAATCTAGGAGGAGGGGATGCAGGAAATGCACTTGCAACTGAGAAATGTCAGACTACAGGATAGAAGCTACAGTTAGAAGCAGATGGAAGAAATTAAATAAGATAAAGGACAATGAGCAAGGCAGTAGTTGGAAGACTCACGAACATGAGTCCATGAAATTTTTATGCCCTGGGAGTCTGATGCAGGAGCATCTTCAAACATGAGACATGTAAAACCTGTCATTGACCTCAAGGAGGTTGTAGAAATTCCCCAAAGGGAGTCGGTTCCCTTAATTGAAATTGTATTTAATTTGTGAACTTCTAGAAGGTGAAATCTGTGTAAGAGGACGAGATCCTCATGTACATGTAAGGAAATGTCTAGAAGGTAGGATTTAGTCAACCATGGTTATAGTTGATAGAATTGAAGAAGCTAGGGTTCTAATTTGAGTAAAATTGTTAGCCTAATAAGGAGATCATTAGATCTTCTCCAATTATTATGTAAGCCTTGGAGGCATAAAACGGTCCAGTAGATAAGGACTTTATTTCTGGTAATTAGTTACAGGATTTTAGGCATTCGTTTAGATTTTTTTGTGATATAGAAGCATCGAATTCCTTGAATAAATTTGTAAGCCCGAGGGCATGAAGAGAAAAAAGGAAGGTGTAGCATGAAAGCACAGATAGAGATAGGGTAGGCAGAATAGAGGAATTGGAGTAGCTAGAGTTTGAACATGAATGTAAATGATTTTGATGTGATGTAGATTTAATCTGAATGAAGAATTTCTGTGCTAACTCCTGAATTACTCTTTTTTTTTTTTTTTCCAGAACCTCTTTGCCAATAATTATCTAGGGTTTTTATGATTTGTATTCATTTGCTTTTCTGTTGATTAATGTTTTCTTTGGGACTGTTAAACTCTGGTGTAAGTTACCCCTTGAGTTGATTCGATATAGTTTAGATCATTTGAATGACTTGGTTTTGAAAGGAAAACTTATTTTCATTTAGTGTGGATTGTCAAACAGAGTTCTGTATTTTATTGAAGACAGATTTGAAGAGGTCAGAATTTTTCCAATGCTTTATGCATTTAGAACTAAAGGGGAGAAAACACAGTGCTATAACAATTTGTAGAGGAAACAAATTGCAACTAGATTCTTGTAGAGGAAAACACAGTGCTATAGCATTTGGTCAGATTGCATGATAAGATTTGGGGGCATCGTGTATAGCATGAATCTGATACTAATTCATCGTTAGCGCAACAGATAACCAAACATTGAGCCATGTTTTGGTCACAAATAGAGTGACAAATGCGAGGATGCTGAAGTGAATTGTGCCAAGGGAGAATCGTTACCTGTTGTTGAAGTCCAAGAGAAACGCAGGTCACCATTGTCAATTTAATAGAGAAGATTTCTGTTGATAATGCCAATGAGTATGCAAATGGGGATCATGGTTCTTTAGTGAAAGGAAGCGAAGAACAAAGGTATGCGCCTAGATGGAGTAAAGGTTTTCCCCTGCATCTTTGTAGATTAAATAATAGTTGTGTGACAGTGAATTATAGACATTTGGGTGATAAATGATCGGCCTTGGTAGAATGATGAAGTCCATAAAATAAAGAATGGTGAGGATCAGGCTTCGATGAAATTCGAATCAGTACAGAAACCTAAAGGATTGGTAAGCGCATTTTAAAATTCAGTCTTTTAAACCTGAGAAAGTCGAGATTCCCCTGCATCATGTATTTGCATGGTATACTTGCTGACATATTATTTTTCAGGATTTGATTTGAAGAGTGTCCAAGTTTCTTGATATACATCTTCACATGAAATAGTTGCCCCCTATCTTCTTCCCCAAACTTGTGATGTGGCTAGCTTTACCATGAGAGACAATTTCTCATGTGCTTCATGAACTCCAACCTATTCCTCTTCCTCATGAACCTTAGCAAGTAGGAACTTTTCTCACTTTCTTAGGGGATATTTTTTTTGGATGAAGCTCCCAACACTTCTCTTCATTATGTCCATTATTCTCATAGTGCTTGCTAACAATTTTAGTCTTTCTCCCTTTCTGTTTTTTATCTGTAAACTACCAGGGATATTTATTATGCAGGTTTATTTCCTTATATCTCAAATTTGTTAGCGCTATATTATTTCTCAAACTTATGGAAATAACTGAAATATGAAAATAAAAGAATAAGAAAATGAACACATCATCCACACAAATGAACACAAGGATAACACAAGATGTATCTTGGGAGAATACCTAGCTAGAAGGTGAGGCTTATGCTATGCTCTCTTTTCTTTATTTATAAAAATGCATTTACAAAGAAAAAGACACTCACTCTGGAATTTCCTTTGACACTATGGCTTGAATGGATGCTACAAAATCTTCTTTATCCTTTGTTATGCTCTCATTTCCCACTCCTAGATGTTTTTCTCAACTATGGAACACATATAATGCTAAATATCTCTTCAACTTGGTGCCCATCTTCTCCCAAAGTGTAGTCCAAAAGGTACTAAGAAATCTAGTATCCCTATCTAAGACGATGCTCCTTGGTATCCCAAAGTACACCTAGACCTATTCAAAGAACATAATTGTTGCTTATTTTCTGTTGATGGCCTTTTTACAAGGCATAATAATGCACACCTCACTGAACCTTTCAAATACCACAAATAGATATTCATGTCCCTTCCTAGTTGTTGGAAAACCACCCACAAAATCCATGGAAATGCTTTCTCAAGGTCGAGTGAGTGCATGTAAGGGATGGTATAAACCTTTCTTTCTATTCATGTGCTTGTTGGTACAACAAACCATGCATCCTCTAATATATCGATCTGCATCTTCTTTCATTTTGGGCCAATACACATACCTTTGTAAGTTGGCAATTGTCTTCCCAACACCAAAATGTCCTACAACCTTAGCGGTGTGAGTTCTTCTGACAAGTAGAAATATTTCACCATTATGGGCACAAAGCTTTTCTTTCTTATAGAGCAACTCATTTTGGAGATGATAGTCAACCTTACCATCACCATCTTCTACATGAATTTGGCCTTGTAGTTGTTGAAACACCTCATTGAAGTTCTCATCTTTTGTGTATGCATCATGGGTAAAAGAATCCATGTGCATAAGAGATTCCCAAAGCTGTAATATTAGATGCAGGTGGCCTTAACATCATGTCTACCAACTTATTAGTGATTCCCTTCTTATACTTGACGACTAAATGAAACTACTGCAAAACCTCCATCCACTTGTAATGTCTAGTTTGCCAAATCTTGCAACAAGCCTATAAATATTGGAGTGGCCAGTGATCAATGTGGATAATGTTTTCCTGACCCATCAAATAGTGCTTCCACTTCTTAATAAATTGAACCAAGGTATATAGTTCTTTATCATATGTAGGGTAGTTCAGGACTTCCCCATGAAATATCTTAGAATGATAGCATATTGGCTTACTCCTTACATCAAAACCACTCCCATAGCATATCTACTCACATCCATAACCAATTCAAAGGGATTCTTCAAGTTAGGAAGTGCAAGGATTGGTGCTTGACTAATATTTCATTTCATCTCATTGAAATATTTCTTCGGATTCTTTCCCCACTAGAAACTCTTACCACTAGCTAGTATGGCATGGAGTGGCGCAAGTACCATTAAAAAGGATGTTATGAACTCTCATAGGTTTTGTGTTTCCCCAACAAAGATCCTAACTTCAGTGATATTAGTAAGAATTGAATAGTTGATGATAGCCTCCATCTTTACGAGATCTATCTTGAGTTCCCTTCCACTGATCACGTATCCCAAATACACTAATGACTACAGAGAAAACTCACTTTTCTTGAGGTTATCCAATAGATTATGCTTTTTCAAAGTCTCTAACACTTGCATGAGATGTGATGTGTGCTCCTCCTAGGTAGATATATAAACCAATATGTCATCCAAATATACTATTACAAATGAATCTAAATATGGACACAATACATCATCCATCAATTTCATAAATGTACCTGGTGAATTACATAAGCCAAAAGGCATGATTAGCCATTCATACAGACCTTTCCTTGTCTTGAAGGTGGTTTTTCAAATGCCTTATTATTTAATGCTTACCTGGTGGTATCCCAATTTGAGATCCAACTTGGTGAAGTACTTGGAATGTTGCAACTGGTCTAACAAATCATCAATCCTGGGCAAAGGGTACCAATTCTTGAATATGATCTTGTTCAAATATCTCTAGTTAATACACATTCACCAACTCCCATCCTTCTTGGGTACTATGATGATAGGTGACCGATAAGATGAAGTACTTGGTCGAAATACTCCCTTCTCCAACAATTATTGCAATTGTGTCTTCATTTTGTCTACTTCAAGAATATACTATCAATATAGCCCAATATTTGGTAATAGGGAGTCAAGAAATAGTTGTATCTCATGCTCCACTTCCCTCTTAGGTGGTATCCCTTTATGTTCTTGGAACACTCCTTTGTATTCCTACAAAAACTCCTCCAACGTATGTTTTTTCTCCTTGGTGCATCCCTCCAGGGATGCATTTACTCTTACTGATTCCCCCCCAGGTGATTCTCTCTTAAGAAAAGCAATACATACTTCTTACTAGAAATAACCAACCTTTTGTCTTGGTAATTGGCACTTAACAGATAGATATTTGATTTACCTTTATGTGTGTTGATGATGTAATACTTCCCATCCTTGGTCAAGTGGTACTAGTTTTCTCTCTACATGAAGATCACATACCTCATATACATGTAGGGGATTCCAAATGTTACACCACACACATCTAGGGACACTACATCTAACTCCACTTCATCAATAAAATCTACACAAATAATTTTTTTATCTTACACTATTTAATGACTTTGATCTATGTTTCCTTATTCACCCATCCCAATGGATATAGGCTTGGATTATAATGAACCTCCAACCCAAGCTTGCTAACCAGATCGTCTTCTATGAAGTTGGCTTATGAACTAGAATCAACTAGAGAATCTACCTTTGTCATTTTGACCTGAATCTTAATATGGAAGAGTTATTTTGATGCAGGAGCATCGCAAATACCCAAAATGAGCGTGGAGCCAACGCATGTGTTTTTAAACACATGACATATTTCTTTGAAAACTTTTTGAAATTGAAGCGCCAAACCTTTAATGAATCCTTATGAAGGAGCGCCTTTTGTATATTGTATCAGACCTCGAGCCATACGCTCTTGTCTGAAGTAGATAAGGAGGCATTTAATCTAGTTAATGCAAGTAGGTAGGATTTATTTCTAGATTAGACAGTTTTAGAGTCTGAGAGGGAAAACAGATATAGACACCCTCATTGTATCATTGTAACATTAGCCAGCATTCAGAGGAGAGAGCAGAGAATATTGTATGGAGAACACCCATGTATATGCAGTTGAATTAATAGAAGAAAGCTTTGATTCAAGCGCATGGTTTTGTGTTGTTTTCTCTGTGTATTATGCTCATGAATGTTTGTTTTTGTTGTGCATTTGTTTAGCATATGTTGTGCATGTGATTTCATGTTTCAATTGAAGTCTAAGACGGAGACAGAATGAGTTTCAATTGTTTCTCTATCTGAGCCAGGAGATTCYTGCAAGGTGTGCAGTTGAATTCATCCGCATAGAGTGCGTTGATGAAGGCTCAGTAGTTGAAMTTTTATTCTCATTCGCCCAGAAGTGGAATGGGTTKTTGAAGCCGTGCAAGRAGTGCGCRGGCTRAAGAAGAAGTCTCAGTTGTGTATCTGAGCAAAAGGAGCTAAGGACTGYTGCTGCAGGAAGTGCGCAGAGTCTGAGGGATTCAACACTTGAGAAGTTGTTGAATGTCGAGCGCAAGGAGTGYGCATAAATTCCTCTGAAGGAKCCAGAGTGAATAAGCTCAGGAGGTATAGAACCTTTTGTGATATCGTTGAAAGGGAGCATAGGAGGTTCATGTCAAGGAAGGTTCAAGCAGGAATTTCAAGCGCAGGCTTGGGGAGCAAGTTTGGAGAAAAAAAAAACATTTAATCATTTCAGAGAAATCTCAAGGAGGAAGTCGACGGTCAGGATCTCATAGAGGAGACCGACAAAACCCGCCAGCCAGTGGATCTCGTGGAAGTGCGAGGAGGCTACGACCACAACCGAGCCAAGCTCGAGAGTTTGGTGAGCGTTGGATCAGTGGGTGTTTTCCCGTCAGTTGTTAGATCACGGGAAAGTTGCACTGGGTTTAATCTCTAGTGTGCCAAGGAGGAGTCATCGGGATTTAATCCATCGGGGATTTCAGAAGTGTGAAATCGTTGTAGGTTGGAATCGCGATTCGCGATATCCCGATGGGGCACCTAGAACCGTCTATCAGTAAGGACATGTGGCGAGAGATCCTGAAGAGTCAGGAATCGGAGAATCAGGTTTTCCGGAGACGAGAGACTCGAGCATAGTGAAATCATGATACGCGATTTCCTGATCACCACAGGGGTGTGGGCCATAGGCACAGAGCAAAGGACAAGTGTCGAAGGTTCAATCCCTCACTGAAATCAACGCCAAGTGGCATCGCAAATCGGGAATCGGGGATCCGTGGGAGTAGTGGATCACAACAACACAAAGGTTGATTTCCCGATGGGGGAATTCCCGATAGGAGCAAGGTAAGCATTTGAGGAATATTCATCGGGTTTCAGGGATTTGTAAGACCTAACCTCGTGAGCTCAGGACTCGCGATCACGCGAGTCTTGATTTCCCCTTAGGGCGAAGGGAGATCATAAGTTGAGTTCTGTGGGTGTAGAACAGTCCCGATAAGGGATTTGAAGAGTGTTTCAGCTCTTCGGGCCGAAGGATAAGAAGGTCCTGGTGGGAGCGGACGTGTCCTGGGTGGCGCGCTTGCATCATATTTCATCTCCTTCTCTTCCTTATAATGAAAACTACTCAGATTCACCTCCTTTTGCGTTGAAGTGTTGATAATCTTCTCATACAAATCCGATTTTGTGTCTAACTGATTGCCTGAATCCATGCCTAGCGAGTTCTTCTTCTTGGCATCCTTCTTATGGTTCTTTGGATTCAAGTCTATTACGATAATTAGACACTTAAGAGTTAGTTACATTCAACTCACTCTAATGTATCTTTAGGTAAAATTGTGTTTCTTTAGTATGCATTAATATCCATTTGTAATTATGTAATCCTATGGTCATGATATGTTCTAGACATAGAGCAATCCAACAACTCATATTCTCCTTGATATGAATAAATATTTATTTAGGGATTAACACCTAATTGGTCCATGATATCTATTTAAAGAGCATGGAGGGTCATGTGTTGATGATTGATTGTGAGAAACTCTTATGTAAACAAATTTATTTTGTATTAATATATTGCCTCAAGTGGCCACGTCGTCTAGGGTCGTGAATTGTTTCCCTCTTGGAGAATTTCAACCACATAAAAAAACTAGTGTTACAATATTTGATCTGGTTGTGTGAGTGATTTCTTAAGGTAGTCACCCTATGTGGGAATACCCAAGAATTTTTTTCCAAACTTCGTTCTATGTTAGGGGTTCAGGAAGTTGTCATTAAGGGAGGATAGGATCTAACACCTCCTTCATTCTCCTATTAGTGTCACATTTGTAAATCATTCAATCCTATATCAAGTTGTTCTTAATGGGAGGTGTTGGGATATTTAGACACTTATGTGTTAGTTAAGTTCAACTTTATCTAATGTGTCTTTAGGAAAAAGTTTGTTTATTTAGTATGCATTTGTAGTTATGTAATATGATGGTCACAATATGTTCTAGACATAGAGTGATCTAACAACTCATATTCTCCTTGATACTAACGACTATTGATTTTTAGCTTAGCACCTGGTTGGTCCATGATATCTATTTAAAGAGCATGGAGGGTCATGTGCTGATGATTAATTATGAGAGACTCTTATGTACAATTTTTCCTTTTGTATTAATATATTGTCTCAAGTGGCCACGTTGGTTGGGATCATGCCCTGTTTCCCTCTTAGAGGGATTTAACCACATAAAAGCACTAGTGTTATGATCTTTGATATGGTTGTGTGAGTGGTTTCTTAAGGTGTGTGTCCTATGTGGGAATACCTTGTTTTGTTGAACAAGCTTTGGATGTAGCTCCCAACACTTATATTCAGTGTGACCATCAATATTACAATGGTTTTAGTGGTTGTTTGGATCCTTACAATGATGTGTAGTAGCTGTGATTTTCTTATCTTTTCCTTTCCACTTCTTCTTCACTTGCTTGGAAGTATCTTAGTGGTATTTCTATTTATAACCACTTGGTTTCTCTTTCTTATGGCCTATGTTCTCTAGGTATTATGCTTGCACGCAAGTCTCATCAATGGTCCTAGGTTTGAAGAGAATCAATTTCTTTCATAAATGACTATGTAGACCCCCTAGATGCTTGAAGAGTACATTTAGGTTCTTGGGAGAGATACACAACATGATCACCATCTTTCTAAATTCAATGGTGTGCTCCTACATGCTCTACCCCTGCCTCTTCCTTAAGTGATGCTAAAGGATACACTTGTCTTCTACATACCCAATAAGGTAAAAGTGAGACTTGATGAGGGGTTTAAATGCCTCCTACTTGGTTACTAGTGGATCACTCTCCATCATAATTCTATCTGTGTGGATTTCTCACCAGGTTAGTGAAAGACCCTCTAGTTTCAATTGAGAAAATGAAATTTTCTACTCTTCATCTATATTATGGATGTTGAAATACACTTCTAAATATTTCAACCAATGATTCAAATGAAAAGCATCAATCTCACCTTGATAGGGTTTGATGTCCAATTTTTCTTTTTAGAGGTTGTGATGGAGTGATGGTACTGTAACTTGGTTTCTCTTTCTCGATCTCTTTTTTCAACTCCTTTTTCGGGTCTTCACTATCTCCTGGTTTCTTATCCGATTCAACTTGAGTTAGAACTTGTTAGAGACTTAACCTCCCTAACCCCTCACAAAGGTAGAATAACATATTTTCCATGTAATAAAGGTCGATATTAATAAATAAGGCCTAGTTAATAATGTGAACAGGTCTACTGTAAGAAGACTTAATAGAAGCTTATGCTTCTAGAAAGATCTTCCTCTAGATTGTTCTTTTGAAGAATTTTTTTGTATAAATAGGAATAGAAGGCATGAGAAAGCTTTGTCTTGAGAATCATTGTAATAAAGTGCTACTCTGTTGGAGGTTTCCCCCTCAAAGAGGCAAGTGAACATTTCTTTCCACCAATAATGGTATCCATTTTGGTGTTGCGGTTCTCTACATTTTGTTGTTTCATTGGTATTTTCTGCATTATTTTTGTTTTCTTCTTAATATAATAGATCAAGTAACTAACAAGTGGCATCAAATCACTTTCCTCTATGGAAATTGTGGGAATTTTTTCCAGGGTAGAGATGTGTACTGCTGCTGTCTTTAAAGCATAGAGATTTGTTGTTCAGCGGGTAAAAATGTGGTGGTGAAGACTACACGCAGGAAATACAGATGGTTTCACGAGGTTGTCTAGAAACCAACGTTTCATCTTGTTGGAAATCTCTATAACACATGTTGGTACCCTTAGAGAAGTACCACATCAGGCAGAATCGGTACATGACCATCACTCCCATGTACTGTAAGGTATATTGGGAGTCCCCTAGGTCTCCTGAAACTAGCCTTAGATTAGTCGATCAACCGCCTGACTTCTATAGTGACGCCAAGAACAACGCTTGGGAAAATACTCTCTAGTACCTAGGTAATCGGGTAGTATGACTAAGGGTACGATTGAGCCTCCGTAGTTGGAACCTTGAGATATTGGGTAGAGTACTATTGTTCAACCCCGCACGTATATCAAAGAGCTATAGAACAGGGAAAACCTTTGTTTGTAGGCACCCTAAAAACCTTAACCAGAGGGAACATATCCGACAAGAAATAGAAAGGATATTTTGGTTGCACAACCTTGCCCCTGCATTCTGGTTGCAAAATTACTACACATTTTCACCTGTTAAGAATTTGTGCATTTCAACGCTACAATATTATTTAGGTCAGAGTATAACTTCATAGGAGTTAAAAAAAAAAAACGAGGTTGGGTCCTGACCACACCATTATTTGAGACCTGTCCCATTAGATTCCCCTCTTTGTCTTGATCATCGTGATACCTATAATTTTAAGCCTTTTTTCCCCGTGGACCCATCCCCTTCCTGACACCCTTATTTCCCACCTACTCCATTGACTTCCTTTGGTTTCACTGATCGCAGTGGTATATATCATTGATCTTCATTTTTATTTGTGGACCCACCCCTCATCCCCAAATGGATCCCACTCACCAAGATGAAAATAATTAGAAACTAAATTCTTACATTTATGTTCTTGATGCCAAAGTGGACTACATCCAGGAACAACTCAATAGCCGAATTAACAAAATCAATTCCACTCTCAAACAATTCACGAACAAATTCTAGGGTACTTCCTCCTTCGACCCACCCCTCCATGTTGAAGGTGTTGACTCCAACGAACCTATGCACTCTCGTCAACTCCCTACCGTGTGACCCCCGTCTTCCTAGAGTTGAGGTGAACAAATTTGATGGCTCGGATCCAACAACATGGGTCACTCAGATGGAACACCATTTTTCCCTACATGGAATTATTAATGAGTTGACCAATATTTGTTATAGTGTTCTCTATTTGGATTAAGAATTGTGGAAGTGGTGGAAATGGAGTCAAAATGAATGCCAAAGGTATGCTGCTTTGACACAATTTGTTGTTGAGTTGTATTAACACTTTGACATAGACACCCACCATTTAGTTCATTTGAGAAAGTTGAAACAGTATGGAATAGTGGAAGACTTTATCGCTTCCTTTGAGAACTTGGATTTCTGAATGGAGGGTAAAACAAATTCCTTCTTTCGAGCATGCTTTATCAGTGGCCTCAAGGACGAAATCAGAGCCCATGCCCTCATGGCTCACCCCAAGACTTGGTTGGAAGAAACTAAACATGCAAAAAAGACACAACAAGTCATCCTTACCTAGAGAAAAAAACCCTCTTTTATTCCCCTCCCTAACCCCCCCACTCCTACCCCTCAGGCCACTCCTCTCAAGGTCCAAAAATTAACACGGGCAGAAATGGTCGAATGCCAACTCAAGGGTCTTTTCTATAATTGTGATGATAAATACTTTCCAGGGAACAAGTGTATATAACATAAAAAAATTATGGTCATTTCAGAGGATGTTTCTGATGAAGATGATGCAGTTTCAACTAAGGAAGTGTTACCCCAAGCAAATGATCTTATGTTTCCCTCTGATCCTCCTGAAGTTGAGCCCATGATTTTGTTGAATGCTCTCACTGGATTTTTTGCTCCCCAAACCATCATGTTAATTGGCTACATTAAGCACCATAAATTCATGATCCTAGTTGACAGTGGAAACCCTCATAATTTCATTCAACGTTTCCTTGTCTAAGAGATCAATTGTTATATCCGTGCGGTAAAAAAAATTCAAATCATGATTGCCAATGGGGGTTCCATGAAATGCGGGGGGCATTGTAAAAATGTGTGCCTACAAATTGGTCAGTATCACTTGAAATCTCACATGTTTTCTATTGACATGGGTGGTTGTGACATTGTGCTTGGTGTTGATTTATACACACTCTTGGCCCCATCACCATGGATTTTAAGGATTTAACCATGCAATTCCAATAGGAGGGATAACAGTATAAATTCCAATACATTACAACAAGCTCTCCATAGATCATCAATTCCCACCGCATGGAAACATTGCTAAAAAAAAAAACATTCTTGTATCATTTCCTAACTCCATTCCATTCAAGCATTTGAGACACCCTCTGTGAACCTCGACCTCGGATCTATATTTTCCCAACACCAAGTTGTTTTCCAAACTCCCCAGGGCCTTCCCCCCTCTTGTAACGACCATGACCATTCCATTCCTTTAATCCCAGGTAGTCTTCCTCCCAATTTCCGCCTGTGTTATCATCCCTTTTCTCAGAAAAATGAAATTCAAGAAATTGTCCAAGAGTTTCTAGAAGTGGGTGTTATATGTCCCAGTACCAACCCCTATTCTTCCCCTGTCATCATGGTCCCCAAGAAGGAAGTCACTTGGAGAATGTGTCTTGATTTTGTTTCCCTCAACAAACTTACCATCAAGGAAACATTTCCCATTCCTATTATAACTGACCTTCTTGATGAACTCTGTGGGGCTTAATACTTTACTCAACTTGACCTACATTCTGGCTAACACTATATACATATGAAAAATGAATACATTCCCAAGATTGCATTTTTCACTCATGAGGGTCACTATGAGTTCTTGGTCATGCCCTTTGGTCTCTGTAATTCCCCCTCCACTTTTCAAATCCTCATGAATCATATCTTTCGTACTTTCCTCCGTCATTTTGTGTTAGTTTTCTTTGATGATGTTCTCATCTATAGTACAACTTGGCAATCCCATCTCACCCATGTGGATCAAGTTCTCCATCTCCTCTCCAAGCAAAAATGCTTTTTTCAAAAATCTAAATGTGCTTTTGGCACCTCTGAAGTTGAGTACCTAGGTCATATTGTTGGCAAGGATGGTGTAAGGGTGGATCCTAAGAAAATTGAAGTTATGCAGAATTGGCCTCGCCCTAAAACTCTTAAAATTTTGCATGGTTTTCTAGATTTAACAGGCTATTATCATAAGTTCGTTCATAATTATGGAAAAATTGGGGCTCCCCTCAAAGTTCTCCTTAAAAACAATGCTTTCAGTTAGATTCCAACAATTGACCAATCCTTCCAAGCCTTGAAAGAAGCTATGTGCACTACTCGTGTCCTGACACTACTTGACTTCACCAAGACCTTTGTTCTGGAATGCGATGCATCAGGGAGAGGCATCGAGGCAGTCCTTAAGCAAGATGGACGACCTTTGGCTTCCACTAGTAACCAATTTCTTGAGCGACATTTGGGAGAACAAGTCTATGAAAAGGAAATGTTGGCTATTTTGCATGCAGTGGATCTATGGCACCCTTATCTATTGGGGAACACTTCAAATTAAAATAGATCATCAAAGCATTAAGTATTTCCTGGAGCAACAAATTTCATCCCTAGAGAAAAAAAATTGTCACCAAGCTATTTGGGTATGATTATGAGATCATCTACAAGAAGGGAAAAGAAAATGTGGTGGTTGATGCCCTTTCCAAGCAATATGAAGAAGAAGGGTCCCTTTTTTCCCTTTTCCAGCATAATCCTAGAACTGCAACAAGATCCTCAAGCTTCTCCAAGGTACTCTTGGCACAATGAAAATCTTTGCTATAAAGGTCACATGTATTTAAGAAAACAATCAACCCTTAAATCCACGGTGCTCTCTGAGTTTCATGCTTCACCTACGACCGAGAATTCAGGTTTTTCCAAAACTTATGAACATGTCAAACATTCTTTTTTTCTGGGACAATATGAAACATGACACCCACACCTTTGTGCCAAATGTGATACCTGACAACGCAATAACGGATAGACTATCAAAACTCCTAGCACACTCCAATGATGTCTGCTTCCATCTACTATTTGTATGGATGTTTCTATGGATTTCATTATTGGCTTACCTAAATCAGGAAATAAGGCAGTCATCATGGTGGTCGTGGATCATCTTTCCAAATATTCATATTTTTTTTCTCTTCAACACTCGTTCACCACCTTCACAACGAATCATTTTTTTATGGATAATATCTTCAAACTCCATGGCATGCCTCATTCTATTGTTTCTGAACATGATCCAACTTTTACTAACAATTTCTAGAAAGAATTATTCATGCTACCTGAAACCAAATTGCAGCGCAACATCGCCTATCATCCCCAGACTGATGGACAAACTGAAGCAGTAAATAAGTGTTTGGAAACATATTTGAGGTGTTTTGTGTCAAACATAAAAAATCAGTGGGTCCAATGGTTACCCCTAGCTGAATGGTGGTACAACACCTCTTACCATACATCCAATCACATGACTCCCCTTGAAGCAGTCTATGGACAAAGGCCACCATCGATTATCCCATACATTCCAGGTGTCTCCAAGGTTCATAAGTTTGATCTCAATATGATAGTCCATACGACCATTGTCCGTAATCTCAAAGAAAATTTGGTCATGGCATAGAATCGCATGAAGAAACAGGTAGATCAAGGTTGTTATGAATGTCAATATGTTGAAGGGGACTAGGTGTTTCTTTGTCTGCAATCATACAAGAGAAATTCACTCAAAGCCCAACAGTATGAGAAAATCACCCCCCAATTTTTATTGTCCTTATACTATTCTCAAATGAGTAGGGCTAGTGGCCTACTAGTTAGCTTTTCCCAGTCACCCTAAGCTACATCCTATTTTTCATGTCTCATGCCCGTAGAAAGTGATTGGCACTAAGTGTCAGACCCATACTAGCCTACCAGAGTTGGATGAAGAAGGTTCCATTTGGTTGCATCCACAAGAAATATCGAACTAGCACAAGCATCGTCTTCGTCATCGCACCATCAAGGAAGTGTTAGTTCAATGGAAGGATACTCCACCAAAAGATGCCACCTGGGATCCAGCTACTATTCTACAAAAAATTCCTCATCTCAAGCCTTGAGGACAAGGCTCTTTTTCAATGGGGAGGGCATGTTAGGGACCTAAAATCCCTAATCCATCACGTAGATAGAATAACATATTGTCCATGTAATAAAGACCGATATTAATAAATAAGGCCTAGTTAATAATGTGAACATGTCTAATGTAAGAAGAGTTAATAGAAACTTTTGCTTCTAGAAATATCTTTCTCTAGATTTTTCTTTTGAAGATAGATTTAGTATAAATATGAGTAGAAGGAATGCAAAATATTTGTCTTGAGAATTATTATAATAGAGCGCTACTTTGTTGGAGGTTCTCCCCTCGAAGAGGCAAGTGAACATTGCTTTCTATCAATAAATGTATCAATTTTGGTGTTGTGGTTCTCTACTTTTTGTTGTTCCCTTGGTATTTTCTGCAGAAGGCCCTGGAAATTCTCCTTTGACTTGACAACTGATGAGCCGAGAAAAAAGCATGTGAGTCAATATATGTTCTAAAGTTATAAATATCATAATAAAACCTTTTCTTTATTTTCTACACCATAACTCCGTAGAAAGTTGCCTTATATATATGATTTGGATAGAGATGGACTTTGGAGTTCGAAAAGAACACTCCTTTTTGGTTAAATTTGTAGGTAGGTCATTTTTGGAAGGATTGATAAGAAGACACCACACACAGAGTGTTTTCACCTTGAAGGATGTAACAAATCAGGGAGTGGACATCACAGGTAGAACTATTTGGGAAACAACAACAGACCTAAATTTATAAGGGGATATGGCAGTTGAATGGTTAGTTTTTTTGTCCTCTTTGAAATGGTTCTAGATATAGATCCATATTCAGAAGAACCTACAAAACGTTCAAAAACAACACCTACTTTGGTAGCAACATGACGTTCGATTGCCAAATGATCAACCATAAATAGAAGTACGAGAAGAGGTAGACCCGATACCTATCATAACCACCAACCTCCCAAAAAGGTCTAAAATTGTTCACTAGATCCACCATGAGGAGGGCCATGCTGCAAGAGATATTAGTGACTTGCAAGAGATATTAGTGACTTTCTCTTCCAGGCTCACAAATCTCTCTTCTGCTACATCCAAATGGTTTTTATGACTGGACTCATTCACCATGGATAGGGTTATGTAACTTCTTTCTTAAACCAATTCTTGGATCATGTAACTTCCCACAAATACCCCAAATAAAATTGATTTGATAATAATACGATTTATAAACTACCACATATATTCCACTAGAACAATTTGTCACAATATATATTGTATTATATTGAAATATTTTATTATGTGGGTTTATTTCGTTTGATCTTATATTTGTCAGCACTAGCTTATTGCTCAAATTTATGGAAATAACTAAAATGTGAAAATGAAAGAACATGAAAAAGAACACACCATCCACACATGAAAAAGAACACACCATCCACACAAATGAATAGAAGATGTATCACAAGAAACCCAAAATGGGAGAAAACCTAGCCATAAGGTGATGCCTATACTTTTCTCTCTTTCCTTCAATTATGAAAATGCAAATACAAAGAAAGAGGCACTCATTATGGAGTTTCCTTTAACACCGTGTCCTAAATGGCCACTACAAAGTCTTGTTCCTCCTTTGTTATTCCCCTAAATCTCACTCTTAGATGCTCTGCTCAACTATGGAACAAGAACAATTGTAAAGAATGGAACCCTTTCTCCTCCTAGTGACCCAATATCTAACATAGCTTAATAGTTGTCTAGGGTTGGGGTTTTTGCATGTCTCAATCCTTAATTAGTGTTATATTTTGGGCCTTCTAGAATATTCTTGAAAGTCCACATGTGGCTATCTCCACATGTGTGAGTAATGGGGGATGACGTGGAATCCAATAGATACCATGGCGGCCAACAAGATAGGCCAACTTGTGGGGGGCATAACTTCTGCATACAATATCCTATTGAGGTGATTTTTGCATTGTTGGAAAGGGATCAATGTGTATAGCAATGTTGAAGGGCTAGGAGATATTCTCACAAAGTTTTGACCCAAAAATATGTTGTTTTATGCCTCAAAATGGATCTGGAAGGTTACAAATCCCAAATCTCCAAACCAAGACCTACCAATAAAATGGGCACTGCATGCCAATTCCTCCAATTTTTCCACCCAAAAAGTACCAAAATAACTATTCTAAGATTCCCATGGTATGAAATTTGAGAGAATTATTCCATATTTTCCATAGTAGAAGTCAAGTTGTGATTGACGTTTCAAATCCAAGCCAAATTCATCTTCAAGACAACAAGTCAAAGATAAGGGTTGTGAATCCACACAATAAATACTTACAATGCCAAAAAAGTTAGGGTTACAAATATCAACACAATTAAACTCTAGAAATAAAAACATGAAAATCTAAAATGAAAAAATAAAGTATTATTAAAAACCTTAATATCATTAGGTTGAATAGACCATCTCTTAGGGGGAGTCATGGAGCAATTGCAAGCTAGGGTTTGACAGTCACAGCCATAGCAAAGGATAACATGAGCACCAAAGGGGGGGTTAAGGGTACCCCCTCACACAAA
>ML793455.1:0-15579 GCA_009831015.1 Picea engelmannii | reverse complement strand
TATCATTTGCAGGTAGTGGCTCCATCTGGTAGCAATGGTAATCATTACGAAAAACTTCAAGGGTGATTGCAACTGGTTCTACGGCTGCAACTGCAACTGGTTTTGAGACTGCAACTGCAACTTAGGGTTTTATGAGGAAACCCTAATTTTTCAAACTTCAAATTTTGAAATTCTGATCCAGGGGATAGAGGCACTGGGCTAAGGCGAGTTAGCTGGTGCAATCGAAATTTCGAAAATCCAACTTTTACCCCTTCAAATCGGATCTGTGGATTTATGGACTGGTGCTTCTGGTTTTCTGGTACTTCTGGTACTCTGGTACTTCTGGTACTTCTGGTACTCTGGTTTTCTGGTACTTCTAGTACACTGGTACTTCTGGTACTTCTGGTACTCTGGTTTTCTGGTTTTCTGGTACTTTGTGAAACTAGGGTTTCACTTTCCGGGAGATCTAGCCATTGAAAAGGTGCGCTCTAAGTGCCAAAATGATCCTTGGGGGAGGGAGAAACTTTCTAGGAGGTTAGGGAGATGAAAAGAGATACTTTTTCAAAACCCTAATTTTGGGGTACGGTAACAGTGACGTTTTTCCTCTTGCAAATTGTGCTTCCTTCAGGTTGGCTCTGATACCATGTTAATGTTTATGCCATTATTATAGTTCTTTGCATTTCATTAGATAAGAGCATAATAAGAACAAGATCAATGAGAAATACACATTCACAAGAGACACAACATTTATCCTGGGAAACCCTCTAGGGGAAGAAAACCCAGCAAAAACTTCCTTATCATAAATAGCTTGTACAATGTTCAAGAGACAACTCAAACCAATATAGAAAGTCCTCCAGAAGAGATGCGCCACTCTTCTTCTCATCTCTCCAACTTTTAATTGCAGCTTGCCTCATAAGAGAATGAGCAAGTGAGTTGTGTGTTAGAAGTGAGGCGCTAGCCTTTTATTTATATCAAACTGGCATGTGTGAAAGGTCACAATCTGGCAGGGTCGACCTCTCACTCTGGGTGGGTAAACCCACCTTTAATTAATTTTGGGTCTTCCATTATAAATGCTGGGGCCGACTTCTTATTATGCATTTTGTAATTGTCCGATGACCAATCCGCAAAAGGGGATTTGGTCCTTTTACAATTACCAACATGATTAATCCTCAATGGGGATTAATCCAATAACAATAATAATAATGACATGATTAATCCGCAATGGGGATTTAATCCAATAATAAAATAATAATAAGAATGCTCTTCACAGTTACATTATTTCAACAGAAAGAACGTTGTGCAACTGGATTAAATACCATTGGAAGCCAAACGGAGAAGTGGAGCTCCACCTGGGCTTGAAAGGATTCTTCACAACAATATTCATGAACCTGGAGGACAGGGATAGAGTCTTTGAGGGAGGGCCATACTTCCACACCTCAGCAGGACTGTACATGCGGCCATGGAAAGAAACTTTCTCCCCAGAAAAAGAGACTTTCAAAAAGGTGTTGGTCTGGCTGAGATTTTATTCCTTACCTTTAGAATATTGGTTACCCTCTACTTTCGAAGCAATAGGAAACAAACTAAGGAAATATGTGAAGACCTTAGAAGTCACCCTAAAAGCGAGATATACATCTTACGAAAGAATCTACATAGAAATGGATGTGTCAGGAGCACTCCCAGAAGCCATAAGTCTTGAGTTCAGGGATGAGGAATGGATCCAAAACAAAGATTATGAACAGATCCCCTTCAAATGAAAAAGATGCCATGAACATTGCCACATGATCAAAGAATTCCCTCTTAATAAAAAACAGGAAGCAGAAAACCCCAAACCACAGTAGGATGAGGATGGGTTTATAAAACCGAACCCTAGAAGCAGAGAAGAACCCCAGCAGGAAATAACCCAGAGACCCGAAATAAAACGGAAGGATGGGACAAAACCAACAAAGGGGCAGAAAACAAAAAGGATTTGGCAAAAGCTCAAGAAATCAGAGAACAAGCAACAAACGAGCCCACCGATCGACCAAGTAACAAGAAGGAACAGGGGAGTTGCGCAACCCCAATGGATGGAGAAATTAGAGACGAAAACACCCCCATTCAAGAAGAAGAGGAAGATGCGGAAATGACCCCAAGCGAAGTAGGCATAGAAGATCCTGATCTCAGAGACCTTGTGGAAAGGGAAGGGATAGATCTCTCGAACATACTGGAACAATGGAAAAGACGAGGAGTAGAAAATGTACCAACATAGCAACTTGACCACATTCAATACCTGTTTCTCCTAAGGAAGCAAGCCAAAGCCAGAGGACTAAAGTGAACACACGAGGAGATTGGACATCTAGGATTCAAAGCCGACGAAGGACAACCAGAGCTCTCACCCAAGCAGACGATGAGGAAAAAAGGCAGAAAATCAAATAACGTAGCCCTACAGGAGCTTGGAGCGCTATTGATAAACTCGAGTAAGATCAAGAAACTCTTCCCCAACTCCCCCAACATGTTTAAATGAAGGTTATAACCTGGAATATAAGAGGCCTAAATAGCCCGAGAAAGCAAAGAATCCTTAGGAATAGACTAAAGCAAGAACAACCAGATCTTTGTTTTATTCAAGAGACAAAATGCAATACAAACAGAATGGAGGAAATCAGTAAACAACAATGGCACAAGTACAATATGGTGGATATCTGAGGCCACCAAATGGCAGGAGGAATTCTCACCTTGTGGAACCCACAAGTACTGAGCCTAATAGAAGTTGAAGCGACCAGGCACACCCTTACGGTTTGCATGCAAATCATTGGAAACACAGAGGTGATTCTATGCACTAATGTGTATGGGCCCCAAGTGTCAGAGGAAAAGAGAGGAATGCTATGAGACTTAGAAGACCTTAAAACCCGATCCAACAAACTCCAATGGATCCTGGTAGGGGACTTCAACATCATCATGTCACTTGTGGAGAAAAAAGGAGGTACAAGAATATTGGATAGGGATGCGGAAGAATTCTCAAAGTTCATAGACACAACGGAGATGGTAGACCTCAAAACTAACAATGGCCAGTTCACCTGTAACAATAAATGGATGAACCAGTATCAGGTAGCAACAAGACTCGACAGATTCCTAGTATCAGAGTCAATCATTATGCAGGGGATAACCTTAGATTGCAACATCCTCCCCTGGGAGGGATCTGATCACTAGCCAGTGCAACTGGAAGTAGGCTTCCAAACCACACCAAAGAATAGACCCTTCATATTTGAGAAATTATGGATTGAACACCCGAATTTCAAGGAAAGAATCAAACAGTGGTGGCAGGAGGAGAAACCATCGCAAGGGACAAGGATGTTCAAACTCTATAAGAAAATAAAGTATATCAAATATAGGCTCAAGGAGTGGAACAAGGACACTTTTGGGAACATAAACCAAGAAAAACAACATAGAGGAAAAAATGAAAAAACTCCAGGAAACCTGCATTTCGGAGGGCTATACAGAGGAACGAAAAAAGGAAGAGATCCATATGACCCAAGAATGGGAAGCTTGATGCTAGCAGAAAGAAACACTTTGGCGACAAAAGTCTCATATCAGATGGATAAAGGAAGGAGAACAGAACACCAAGTTTTTTCATAGAACAACCATGGCCAAAAGAACCCATAACAAAATCCTGAAGATTAAGGACCAAGACGAAATAGAACGAGAGTCACATAAGGAGATCGAAACTACTCTAGTAAACCACTTCCACGGGATAGCCCAGGAACCCAACCAGAATAGAACGAAGGCCATACAAAGGATAATCCAGCATATCCCCCGCCTGGTCACCGAGGAACAAAATAACAACCTGAACAAACCCATTGCGGAGGACGAAATTGACCAAGTACTCCAGAAAATGCCCAATGGGAAAGCCCCAGGTCCAGATAGCTTCACAGTGGATTTTTTCAAAGCTTGTTGGGATATTTTCAAACATGATGTTTATAGGGTAGTGGAATACTCTAGAAGGTCAGCCTCCATTCTAAAAGCACTAAATGCTACAATTATTACACTAATCCCCAAAGAAAATGAAGCCAAAACCCCTTATTATTACAGACCTATAACACTGTGCATTGTGGTTTATAAGATAATCTCCAAAGTTATAGAAAATAGATTGAAACCCCTCCTACCCACACTGGTCTCACAAGAACAGGAAGGCTTTGTGGAAGGAAGACAGATAATGGACAATATTATCCATGCCCATGAGCAGATCCACACCCTGAAGCTTCAGAAGAGAGGGGGAATGATAATACAACTGGACCTAGCAAAATCTTTTGACAAAATTAGCTGGCACTATATGGTCAAGACCTTGGAAGCCTTTGGTTTCACCCAACACTGGATCAACTGGATAGTCAGCCTATTTTTCACAACAAGCTACTCACTGCTAATAAATGGAGCCCCTGCCAAACCTTTCTGGCCCATGAGAGGCATCAGACAAGGAGAACTGTTGCCCCCCTTCCTTTTCATTCTGATGATGGAAGGTCTCAGTCAAAGCATTAAAAGCGCAACTGCAACAGGTGAAATGACATGTATCAAAACTTTCGAAAATTTCCCTACTTCCACGCACCAACAGTTCGTGGATGACACCTTACTTCATGGCATACCCACGGTCAAGGAAGCGAAAGCCTACAAACGAATCCTAGAAGAGTTTGACGAAGCCTCGAGTGTAGAGATCAATCATTCCAAATCCATGATCTTCTTCTTCAATACCAACCCCGCAATCCAAAGGAATTTGGCCAACATTCTGGGCTTTGAATGAAAATCACTCCCAAATAAGTAATTGGGCATACCCCTAATAGACAAATCTTACAAAATGTCCACTTGGGAAGGAATAATCAACAAATTACAGGAGCGGGTGAAAAAATGGATGTACAGATCCCTCAACCTAGCCAGAAGACTTATTCTGACCAAGTCTGTTTTGCAAGCAATTCCAACCTTTATGATGTCCATTTTCCCAACCCCCAAGGGGATACTACAAAAAATAAGAACCATCCAAAGGGACTTCCTATGGCGAGGAGCGGAAACAAGGAAAAAATGGGCCCTGGTGGCTTGGGAGAAGGTCTGTAAACCAAAAAGCAAAGGAGGTATGGGGCTACAATACCCGCAAGTGACCAATGATGCCTACGGGGAGAAAATTTGATGGCGCTGGGTCAAAGAATTCACTTCAGAGGCACCAGGGAAGGTTCAACCATATGGAACCTAGCCTGGTGCAACAAAGCCTGGATTCAGACATACATCTTTTGGGAAGTAAGGAATGGTAGAACAACTAGATTCTAGGAGGATGCCTGGCAACAGGAACCCAGAATGGAGAAAACAGATAGGGAGGCACTCCAACAGAAGTTGATTGTGTAAGGTAAAACCAGAGTCTACCATTACTGGAAACAAGAAACAAATCGCAACAAATGGAGAGTCTGGAACATTCTCACCCCACATAATAGAGCCCAAACCACAACATCGGTAAAAGAGGTGGAGGAGGAATTGGGGAGACAAAAAATTGCAGTCACGGAAGGAAATGACCAACTGAGATGGGGACAAAAAGACAGCGGGGAATTCAATCTAAAATAATTTCGACACTATGTCGCGGACCAGGACTAAGAAGACTCGACGCAACAATGGAATAATATTTGGAACGACCCCCATTGACCAAAAATAAAAATTTTCCAGTGGTTAATACTCCACAGCCGAATTCTAACTTGGGAAAACCTAAGGAAAAGAGGATTCATAGGTCCTTCCAAATGTCACCTTTGTCAAGCCAAGGAAGAAACAACGAACCATCTCCTTGACGAATGCACCTACACAACAGAAATCTGGGACTGGGCGACATGTATCTTCCGACAGTCAAATAGGATTTGAGGTAACATCTTTGCAACTATCAATATTTGGAAAGAGAACTACAGTGAAAATGAAGAGGTGAACCTCTGTTGGACCCTCATCCCAGGAATGATCATATGGGCAATATGGAAGGAAAGGAACTGGTGCATCTTCAGGAACCAAATTTGGCCAGAAGGGAAGATCAATGAAACAATAATCTCCATGACAAAAGAAACGGTACAGCGCCACAACTGCCAAACAGGAAGAGTGCAACTCACAAACCGAGACTCCCGAATTCTAGAAGCCTTCCACCTGAAAGACGAACACAACCCCAATCAAGTAAGACGACCACCGCAACTCCAAGTAGGTGAGCGCAACTGGAAACCACCACCAGTAGGCTCCCTCAAGATGAATTTCAACGGGGCGTCGAAAGGTAACACGGGACGGACAAGAATTGGAGGAGTAATCAGGGACAGTAAAGGAAATATCATCCGGCTATACACTGGGAGTCTGGGAAACTCAACCAACAACACTACGGAATTCAGATCCCTGGAGACCGGCCTCGCGATTCTAAGCCGGGAAGGGATGAAAAACATCATAGTGGAAGGAGACTCCACATTGGTTATCAACACAGTAAGGAGACTCAAAAATGGTACCAGAGTGGGAAAAATTTAGAGGCATTGGCGCTTGGCACAGTCCCTGCAAAAAATTCAGGAGCACTTGCAGACGGGGATCACAATGGATTTGCGCTAGGTACGGAGGTCATCAAATGGATTGGTGGAAAGAATCGCTAATGAGGGGGTCGACAAGGAAGGACCAGAACTAGACACTATCTAGAGTAACATCCCGAATGGTCAGTTCCGAATAGACTGCATCCAACTAGTGGCAAAAGACTGTGACGACAGCAGAAGTATGAACGACCACATTGAGGATGGAGGCGCAGAAATGTGATGACAATCGAAGTACGAATGACCACATCGAGGATGGAGGTGCAGAAATAACTGAAGGGCACGTAGGATCCATGCAGAATCCGATAGGCCACCACCCAAACACGAGTTACAATGCAGATCCAGGTCACACAACAAGAGGAGGTACGACACCACAATCCTGTCAATAGGAAGAAGTATAGGGGTTGTCTGTGAGAAAGCAGAAAAGTTAATCAGCAGGCGGTAAAGGACGAAGGACAAAAGGGTTTCCAATGGCCGAGTATGGGTACACCTCACCCAAGTACATATACGAGGAGTGATAATGATTGTCGTACAATGTGCAGGGAAAAGGATTGGCGTAGAGATGACGACAGGGCTCCCAAGAGAACACACTCCGAAACAGTGAAAAAAGACCAGAAGGTACACCTTTATGAGTGGCCCATGATTGTTGGGATGATCCCGCAGCTGGGGAAATCCCATAAAAGAAGAAACACCAGGAATAGCCACAGACCGGAGAGAAGAAATTACAGAGCCCATCTTACATACCAGGAAGGGGCGAATAGGAACAGGAGAAGAACCCAAGACAAAAACCACCACAAGCAAGTCGAGATGGTAAGAATGAAGAAAACCCATAGTAAGAGAGTCCCCCAAGGAAAAGAATCTCCGACAAGCACCCGAAGGATTAAAAGGATGGAGAAAGCGACCAAAGAAGCCAAGGGCACCTTTCTCATGCAGGTCGATCCAAAGGGAAAAGCGATCATCAATAGGTGGGAGAGAGAAATCAACACCACACGCAAGGGAAAAGCCTGGAAAAAACTAATTCAAGAAGCAGATAGGATAAGGGACCCAGGGGCTATGCAACCCAGAACAACCCTCTACCACAAAACGGTGGAGGAGGCCCGGTGAACAAAAATGTTGATAGGCAAGATGAACGCTAACTAGAAAGAGACTAGTAGGGAGGCTATCAGGGACCACAAGAAGGTGCTCACAAAAATTTTGAGTCGCCTCAGCAACCTGGAGGCCAGTGAAAAAAGACTAGCTGAGGACCAGAGGAGCCAAAAGGAAAAAATGGAATGAATGGCAGGCCAATTCCACCTTTACTTACGCTATGTCCACCACATGGAAATCACTCCAGCAAACCAGAGAAGAACACCATCTTGTATCAGGAAGATGCACACGGTGGAGGAGAGGAAGGAGAATGAGGCAAGAAAGGATGGTGATGCAAGATATCCCATCATCCTAGACTAGCGCAGGTTCAACCCCAGGTCAAGTTGTTTTCAGTATAGGAGCTATCCCTGTTTTTTTGGTTATGTTTTTATGTATATGTTATGGTTTAGTCTTTCAAACTGGTTTCTGGAGGACTGGGCCAATTTTCCATGGTGGCGGCCCAACCCTCCCCTGTTATCTCAGACATCGCAACTCCGGGATCCCTAATCTGGTTTCATTTTTGGCAGATCAAGGGATTCCCCTTGTCTTTTTTGTATCATAACTTCTTTCAGTAATACACGATTTCACACTCACTTACAAAAACAAAAAAAAACCTTAATATCATTGTTTTTAATTGTTAATAAGTAGTAAACTAAATAAAATAATATTTGTAGATGTATAACAAGTAAACTAAATGATAATATAATATGTATTAACATAAACTATATATTATAACTAAAATATACAAATTCTAAACTAACCCAATACAATAACATAAAAGAGTTGTCCTACTAGTATTAAGATATAGTGATTATTAATTATATATGTATTACTATTATTAAAACCCTAATATCATTGTTATTAATTATAACTAAGTAATAAACTAAATAATATAATATATTGTATCAAGTAAACAAAATAGTAATATAATATGTATGTATACGTAAATAATAACATAAATTATATATCATAACTATAATATGCAAAATTTAAATTAGCACAATATAATAAAAGAATTGTTATAATAGTATTACATTATAATGTTTTATAGTGTTTATTGATTAGAAAAAAATAAATGTAATATTATTATTATTAAAACTCTAAAATCATTGTTATTAATTATAATTAATGTTAAATTTTATTAACGTGAATGGGTTTTGAGGGTTTAGTTATATAAGATGGTCAAGGTTTGAAACTTGTAGTGATTGCAAAGAGACACTCAAAAAAATCCAACCATATTAAGGGTTGGTATACTCTAGGTCAGATGTGATTCTTGGATGATTTTAACGACTTAAATGTCTCTAGATTGCGGTTTCTCAGACCACATACTAATCTCATATGTAACAAACACGCTAACAAACAATTTGTTTATTATAAGTAATAGTTAAATACTAACATCATTAATATTTTAAATGATATTAGAATGTTAATAACTTACCTTACCATTTAAATTTAATGTTATTATAAAATAAGTTATTAACCCTCTCACATCATGCTTCCCTATGTAGTTTTGTGACCCTAAAACTCTTTCTTCCATAGTATATGCTCTAGGTAAGTAAAATTCTACATAGCAAAGTCTAGTTATAAATGGCAATTATAACCTGAAAACAAAATTTGGAACAAAAGCAGGTGACTTTCCCCATGCAAATCATGTTTTGCCTATGGTCACTTGGCAATGTCACACCCAAAATATCACATTGAAAAAGGAAAGGAAGCACAAAAATCCAGAAAGGGTACTAGCAAAAAGAAAAAAGTTCACATCCCCACTGGGTGGTTGTTGCATATTGAAGAACGCCACCACCTCATACAGAGAGCCAAGGAATAAATACTTTCCAGAGGAAAAGCAAGCCAAAAAAGAAGGATCTATGTGAGGAATAGTGTCATTGGTCCCCTCCCCTCGAATCCATAGAGACAAAGACCGACATGGGAAATTATCGAAAGAAAAAGGAAAGGACTCAACGTATCTTGAAAGATTGGATGGTGAAAATCAGCCAAGCTTAAGGGCGACAAATTCATTGAAGTACATAAAAGAAAAGGAATTAAAAAAAAAAGGAAAAATCATGAATTAAATGTTCCTTGGACACGAAAATTTAAGGGTTAATGCCCTCTTTTGATATTATAGTTAGAATAGGGTCATATTTGATTTTAACCATAGTTAGGCCAACGAAATTGTCATAGTTAGGCGTGACTCACACAACATTTATATTTCAATACAAACATGTTCCTCTTTAAAAATATATATATTATTAAAGTTAAAGGTCTTTCATAAAAATTCCCATATGTATGATTAAATATTGAAAACCATACCCAATATTACACCATATGCCAAACCAAATAGAACCAAATAGAAAGAGAATCTAAAAGGACTATTTAAGTTTCACTTTAATAATTAGTACCGTTTTGAATGCTTAGTACTGTTTAATAATTAGAACTTCTTTAAACGATTAGTACCCTTTGAATGCTTTATAGGAGATGCTTTGAAATTTTTTAAACTATTGTTTTCATGGTTAGTTTGATTGAATGCTTTATAGAACACGCTTTGAAATATCTATATATAATAAAGTTAAAAATAATAAAAAAATAAAAAAATGGACAATGCTATTTTTATCTTTCCTACTCATTCTTGAGTCTCTAGAAGTCAAATATTCACTTCTTTTTACATTCACATTTAAAAGAAGGATCACTTGCTTTTGCTCAATCTCGACTATTTTACATGTTATTTATTTTTCCTAGTTGTTCTATCAAGAAGAAATGAAAATGGGTTTCAATGAGATGATAGATTAAGAATATTTTGGGGTGGTGTTGTCTAAGTATTTTACGAAACGGTTTTTTTTGTTGGAATCCAATAATATAAATTTGTAAAAAAATATTATTTTTTGTTATTTAAAATCCATTTATGAATGTAGAAATGGATTTAGCATGAAAAATTCCTAGGACATTCAAATTATATAGAAATAATCACTTAAATATTTAGATTTAAGACAAATATCCATGAAAAATATGGTCTAAAAAAATTAATTTCGTAGAAAAACATTTAAACTACAACTTTTAATGTGGTGATTACTTCTACAAAAATCCTTATTCATATTTTACATGTTCTTTATTTTTACAACTACTAACATCACAAAGAAATAAAAATGGATTTCAATGAAATAATAAATTAATAATAATTTAGAATGATGATTACTTCTACAAAATCCTTATTCATATTTATATTGTGGTGCTATAAAAAAAAAATCAACAAGTGCACTAATGACTTAACTTTTATATCTCTTTTACACCTCTTGTACATGGCACAAATAGGTTTTTATTTTCAAATAATAATCCAAAATAGCATAAACATACTAAAGACCATTTCAATAACATGCCTAGATACATGCACTTCAACCTCAAATGGAAGCTATAAATTATAAATTATGAAATTATAGCATTGGAGTATGAAACCATCAAGTGTTATAATTTGTTAAAATTTGCCAAACATAAGTGTTTTTCTTAATTTGCCAAAAACAAACGTGGTGATTGGCGAATTATATTTTTTTTTCTTGTCTTCAATAATTTATAAGTTTATTCAAAGGACATCGTCTTCAACAATTAAATTAGTGTGTAAACTTATAATAACAGTTTAGCTAAGCTAAAAATTCAATTGCAAGTCATGTAACTTGATAAGATTTGGTCATGTAGTAAATGTAAAGGTTAATGAATTCAACAGATCAAATAATGCAATTATACAATATATGAATTTATGGTAGCTTCTTTCCACATTGTGGAATTTTTTTTACAAGATACATATAATACATGATTTCTAAAATAGGATTTTGAAACATTAACAAGCTATTTTAGATTGTGTTTAACCAATGTCTTGACAAAGAAACAAGTTTCTTTATTTGTGTTTCCTTCTGGAACATCTGTGCATGGAAATAGATGAGCAATTATTGGACTTGCATTCAAGTTTTAGATAATGCTCTAGGCAAGGTAGAGTTTTTCATTGCCCCAAGAAAAGAGAAATGCTTAGGGGAGCATCTTTTGACAAGAGTGCATGATTTGTTGTAATTAACTATCAAAACGATCGGAATATGATGTGCAATATGAATGCTAAAGAATAATCCATGAATATTATAAATTTATCACTAATGCAAAATATTGTATTCCAAATCAGAAACTTAGTGGTGTGATCAACTTATTACATTGAATTTTGTGCATATGCAGTATTGCCTAGGGAAGGTTGAGACGAGTAGAAGGAGAAGAGTCTCAAACCCTTCTCCTAGATCCTCCCCTGTCTCATTATTGATTGTGGATCCCCAAGATGATAAGGAGGGATTTTTTTTTCTCTCCGAAGGATAAACCTCCTAAAGAAAAAACATCAAATACTTCTCCTCATTCCGAGCCTCATTCTAAGGATAGTACCTAGTGTAAATCAAATTCTTTAGGGATTAAGGTTGATACAACAATATACTCATTAAGAGCTCAACATGCCACTAGCGGGAATAGATCTTGGATGGGGGGGATAACACTCCTCTCTTGAACCACTTGGACTAAACTTAATTGACTTGGAATAAATATCTTGACGGTCTCATAAAACCCCTGGGTGTTTTCCCTTATTCAAAGGATGGTACCCTGTGTAAATCTAATTCACAAGGTATCAATGCCATATCAACATGTCACTAGCAAGAATATAACCTAGGGGGGTAAGGTCACAATTATTTCTCTCAACCACCCAAGCTAGAACCAATTGACCTTATTTGGAATATATATCCCAAAAAACCATTGGGCACTTCCTCTCATTCTAAGGATGGTACCTAGGGTAAATTGGATTCCTCCGGACTCAAGGATATGTCAACATGTCATTAGAAAGATTATAACCCGAGTGAGGAGGATAAAAATTAATCATCCCAACCACCCAAGTCAGACCCAATCGAGTAAAATTGGAATACATATCATGAGAAATCTCTAAGCACTTCCCTCCATTTCAAGGATGATACCCAAGGTAAGATGGATTCTTCAGGGCTCAAGGCCATGCCAACATGTCACTAGTGATAATAAAACATAGGTGGAGAGGATAACAATTATTCCTCCCAACCATCCAAGCTAGACCCTATTGACCTTATTTTGAATATATATCTTGAAATTTTTTTGAAAAGTTTTCCTCATTCAAAAGATAGTACTGAAGATAAACTAGATTCTTCAGAGCTTAAGACCATATCAAATTGTCACTACTACCTTAAACATTATGATTTTAATGATTATCAAGAAATTGACATTATGATGTTAATAACATTGTGATGTTAATGATCATTAATTTTTTTTTATAAAGAATATGATTAAAGAGTATGATAATGTATCAAATATTACTCTATTATGTATGGTAAGTATACAACTTATAAAAGGTAAACATATAAAGATAAAATAATAGTTATAGTAAAATATTATATAATACATAATGAGTATCTATACATTTGGACATTCTCTCAAAATATGATAGTTAGAGAGCATTGTGAGTAACATCAGTGTGACATGATGATTATATACATAAAATATGATGTCTATTATATGTTTGGAGTGAGGGTAATCATATTCTTATCAACATATTTTTGTATTTGTATTAAATAGATGAGATGCTAAATTTAGATAGGACTGCATCACATTTTTCATAGAGTATTTCAAAGGTGGATAATAATACCTTATTTTCATTTCAAAGTTATTAAAGTTATTATTTAGAGGTTTTTTTTAATGTTGTTTAAATACCATTGTTCATGAAAATGGTAAAAATAATTATGCATCATTTCAAAGTTATTAAAGTTATTATTCAGAGGTTTTTTTTTTTAATGTTGTTTAAATATCATTGTTCATGAAAATGGTAAAAATAATTATGCATGTTTTGACAAAGTATCTTAATGTATATTATATATTATATAGAATATGTTTACAAGGAGGAAATGTGTAATTTATGTCTAGAGAAGATACAACTAAAAGTGTAAAGGTTATAGTTTCTCCCAGCATGGAGACAAGTTCAAATGGGGGAGGGTGAACATGACTAATTATGTGACAAAATATATAGATATAATAGACATTGTGACCACTTTAAATAACTTGGTCATTTGAAAATATCCCACCTATCAAAATATACTTTTGAATCACATAAATATGAATTTCATATTATTTTATTTTTCAACTTCTAGATTATCTAAAAGTTATAGAGAAATCCAAAATTTGAATCATATTAAAATAAATTCTTAAAGGATATGGAGTAATGAAATTGGTTTCGAAAAAGTAATAGGTTAGAGATTTAAGTTCCATTAACTAATAATGAATCAAATTCAATAGTACTTAATTATAAAAGTACAATAGTATATTATTGGATTAAAAAGTTTTAAGTTTTTTTTTCCTAAAGAAAAGTATCTCAAAATTATATAAAGGTATAATTTTTTTTACAGACACGGTATCGATTCTGACCGATACTGAGAAGGAGCAACCAAAAAAAAGCTTTGCTATACCGAATATCACAAAATACTAAAGAGATGATCACGCAACAACATACCAAAATCAACTTAAATAAAGGCTGAAAAAGCGCAGATTGAAAACAAAGTTGACCTCAAAACCACCTACTTACTCACCGAGCTACTCAAAACACTCAATTTTCAAAGATATTTAGATGGGTGGGAGGGCTTTCTTCCCCATTTCGCCAATGGTAAACAATCAGTCTACCTTTGGGTTCCTTTAGCGCACACTTTGACAGTAAGTCTGCCTCTTTATTATGCTCCCGGTAAATGTGCTGGAAACTAATTTCTTTAAAATTATGTGCCAGTTCCTTTGATTTTAATTTCCAGCCATCTAAATTCACTGCTTGAAGTTGACCCTTATGATTCATTCAATCAATAATGACTTTCGAATTCCCCAAGATTTGAATTTTATCAATTGCTCAAAGTGAGGCCAAAGTGAGGGTCACCCACAAACCCATTAGCTTTGCCTTTGTGTTTGTGCCCTCTCCGTAGCTGATGTACCATTTGGTGACCCTCGAAGCATGAGTTTTAAAAAAACCACCCGCTGCACAGTAACCCCCAGATAATAGGGCCGCTCCATCAAAGCATGTCAGCGTGAAGCCCTCGATGTGAATAAAATTACACACTCTATTTGGAATAGGATTTAAAGTAGCAGGCTGCCAAGAGAAAGTAACAACAATCCTATGCACCACTGCAAGATAAGAGGGAGTGTGATCCTCAAATAACACCTTATTCCTCTCAATCCAAATATGCCATCAAGCAATGGCGACCAGGCTAACCGGAGCAGATTTTTCAAAAGTCCACACATTTAAGCAATCTGAGACCGATGATCCAGCCCAATGGATTTTTAAATGGTAGATTTCATACGGACGAAGACAAACTGCCTTAGTGAACGAGCAATGGATTAAAATATGATTGGCATTTTCAGCGTTACTGTTGCAAAGCTTGCACACCCCCGGGCCTACCCAGCCTTTACTTTGGAGCACATCCCAGGTGAGAATTTTATCAAAGGCCGCCAGCCACAAAAACAATTTAATTTTTAGCTAAATTGACCACTTCCATAGCTTGTGAACCCAGGATTTTTCACAGTGGAAATCCAGAAGTTTTATAAAACTCTGATAAAGATTTTTAACTTAAATTACACCAAAAGCATCCCTGGATAAAGAAGTTTTAAATTGAAATACTTATTAATATATTTACAATAATAAACACCCATATCGTATCATTGTAACCTAAAAGGTTTACTATGTATTAATATAGTATTTCATGTCACTTAGAATGTATCTACGAGTTAAGATTATATATAAAGTTTGGTGTTTCTTTAAGATTGAACACCAATTTCTTTTATGTGATGTTACTAAGATACCATACAATATTTTAATTATATAGAGTTGTGATATAATACATATGTATTTGAACTACTATAAAATAGT
>ML793454.1:305008-362758 GCA_009831015.1 Picea engelmannii | reverse complement strand
ATTTTGATACTAGAAGTATCCTTAAAAACCTTCTTGATAGCATTAACCTCTGCCAGATCTCCTACCCGGGTTGAGGTTGCATGAGCATTGATATAGTTGACCTGCATTGTTATTGAGGATACGATAATTGGTTATTAAGTAATTCAATAAAATATTGAAACTATTAAGTAATTCTACATCACTGATAAACCTTCACTAAAAAATCAAAAGCACTGACCTCCTCTGGTGAAACCCCTGCATCTTTCAAAGTTTTCCGAATGCACATTGAAACTACAAGCCCATCAGAGAGTGGATCGGTCATGTGGTAAGCGTCACAAGTGATCGCCCCACCAAGGTACTCGGCTACTATGGGAGCTCCTCGCTTTATTGCATGTTCAAGACTTTCCATAACCTGGTATTGGAGAAATGCCCATGTTTTTATAGTGTGAATTGTTCGAAGTCTGAAACGATATTTTAAATATCATTTGTAAATCAAACCCAAATTTGCCATAAGGAAGGATATTTGAAAAAGTTATTTCTTAAAATGGGTTATGCCATGCAGATACAGTCCCTTGAAATTAAAAGCATTGGTAACAATTTTATCCCAACAGGATAAATCATTCAGATCAGTCAAAGGAATCAATGATCAGGGTAGCAGTTCATTGTAAATCTGTTGTTCTACTGTGATTAGTATTGTGCATCTTATGTTCTACTTTTTGCAGTCAGTAACATAGAAGAAAAATCCACAGCGATTGAGTTCAGGTTAAGCTCACCAGCACGCCAGCACCTTCACCCATGACAAATCCATCACGATCTTTGTCCCACGGTCTTGACGCTGTCTGTGGGTCATCATTCCTCTGTGAAAGGGCCCTAAGGGAAATAAATCCACCCACTATTGCCGGCACAATCACAGCATCTGTGCCACCTGCAAGCATAATGTCTGCTTCACCTCCGCGAATATGGTTTGCAGCTGCATATAAGCAGTAATTTGCTGTTGCACATGCTGCCGAAATTGAGTAGGTTGGACCCATTAATCCCGTATCAATTGCCAACAATGCAGATCCCATGTTCGTAATTGTATCAGGAATGAGAAATGGCATGATCCTCTGGTAGCCCTTCCGCACAAGAGCCTCGATTCCAGCAGAGTGGCTTGTAATACCACCAATCCCGCTTCCCAACAGCACCCCTACACGGCTCTTGTCTACCTGTGCATGGTAGAATAGTCCTCAGGTTAATGCACAAAAGTTGATGTTTAGTTTTGTCAGTTAACATCCTTTATGACCTACCTTGTCGCACCCAGGGACAGTGTTACATTCTACATCGGGATGTGTTTAAATGCGCATTGAATATGTGTATTAGCATTGACTGATCCAAGGTTCGGAAGCGCAGGGATGAATATTTTAGTTCACACAAATTAATTATATCTGAAATAAAAAATTAATTATTTTAGTTCCAAGTTTTGCAACCTTCAGAATTCAATTTAATTAGAATTTAATAAAAAATATTACATCTAAATAAAATAAAAAATCAATTCTTGTGTGTTTATTTTACATTGAATTCAAATGATGCATTGTAATGAGCACTTTCCACTTACACACAGAGAATGGATAAATGGTTTATTATGTTGAGAGGTGTTAGAATGGATAGATGATTTATTAGGTTGAGAGGTGTTTTATAGTTTAGTAAGACATATATTTAATATTGTATATATTAACTCAAAAAATTGCATGTTTAATATTGATATAGTATATATTGATTTTAAAAATATCATAAAAATAAAAATAATATATAATTAACATTTGATATTTGATATATATATAGTGTGGAGACAGACTCTCCGCAACAGTTGGAAATACCACTTTATATACTTTCAATACTTCATATACTTTATATGTGAGGCCTTTATATGTAAGGCATGATAAAAAAAAGCCTCATAAAAATAAATATAAATACAGAAATTCTTTCTAGCCTACTTTTTTAGTTATTTTTTCAGCATAAAATTAACAGTTTAGCAGCATACTCACGACATTATAATAATGATAACATCAATAAGAAAATGTATAAGGTATTTACTTCAATCTGAAGTTTAATGTTTTAGCCATTTCCTGGTTGATGATGTTGTTGATGATATCGATCCTGCCCAAACTGAGTATTAACCTCCTAGCCAACTAGGAACAACCTTTCTGGCTCCCTAGCTCCAGGAATCCTTATGGTTTCCTGGACCCGGAGCCCAAAATTCTCAGCAACAACTGTGCCCCTATGAGAGTCCTCAAGCAAAATTGTTCCAACAAAACTTTTGTTTCCTGCCCTCCTCCTTCTTCCTCCCCCAAATATTCTTACCTTCCCATAAACCAAAATACCCCAAAACAAAATATCCCCCTCCGCGAGTTCTCCCCTCTCCCTTATCTTCCTCCCTCGATTCCACTTCTTCAACCTCCTTCCCCCATTAATTCTTCAACCACCTTATCCCTCCCATTAATTACTTCATCTACCAATTTTAATAATATTATAATAAAGTCTTCATAAAGTTATTTTAATAATTAATTAAATTAATATTTATCATTCATGATAATTACATAGTTAATTAGGGTTGTTACATACACCCACCCTTCAAGAAACTTTGTCCCGAAGTTAGAGTAATTTACAATACAAGGGTAATGACACATGGTTCATACATCCACATCAAATAAACAATTACAATACAAGGGTAATGACACATGGTTCATACATCCACATCAAATAAACAACATTATCAGTGAGCAAAAAAAAACGTATACATACTAGTGTATATGTGCAAAAAATGCATGTGTAGCTAGCACATACAAGGATCACGCATGTACTAATGACAATAATTATCACACCTATAGTAATTCTTGTATGCATCCAATCCAATCAACACGACCATTCATTTCATAAAAGATAATAAACCAATTAAAATGTTCGCAAAATCTCTCAATTACAATAATTTAGCACAACAACGTTCATTTAGACAATTGTAGTTCAGTTAAGTAATTATGAATATAGATATATACATATTTTCTTTTCAAAAGGGGAAAACAATAAATTTCACTATAAGGCAAAATCCCCATACACTCACGACTATTTCTATGCATCCTTCCTCCCTAAATTACTTATGTCTTCCATCCCTATCCTTCCTCTACTAGACTATCTTGGAGCGTCAACTATATTGACCTAACTCCAAATAGAACCCGTAAGTGGAAGTGTCACTCTCTTGACCAAGCTTCCCCAACAAGCAACTGTTAGTCATCATCACACGTCTAGGGGAGCGTGAACTAACACCGTCCTCCCATGACTCCAAGTTTCAGAGGATACACGGTGGGAAATGCCTCCACCCCTCCTAATAGGAGTAGGGTCCACACCCTACCATGGAATATACAATGGCATTGTGTTGCTCATAATTTTGTCATCGTATATTCATTTTTAGGGAGTCTCACCACCTGAAAACCTACACTAGTCCATATATAATAGAAAAGCATTCGAACCAACATAATTTCACATACAAAGATTCATACCATATTGTTTCTCGGTCGGTGTTCATGACATCAACTTTTATTATCATTATCTTTTGGCTATTTCATAGCCCATTGACTTGCAGATTGGTATGCAACACAAACTCATACATATCTATGCATTATCATCATGTAAATGCATTCAACCATAATCTCAATTCGGTATCCACGTACCAACAACTTTAAATGTCAAAATTTTCGAGTTAGAAATAGATCGCATATTATCCTCATAATTCAATTAATGTTAACCATTCATAGAATTGACATTCACATAATAGATTGCATCATATCCATCATCATTCAAATAACGTTACACATTCATAGAATTATCATTTACATAATTGATTGCATCATATCCATCATCATTCAAATAACGTTAAACATTCATATAATTGTCATTCACATAGGTTCCTACGTCTTAAAAGTTCAAGTGTATCATTAATAGTTTCACGGTGAATACAAAATAAAGGTGATCAGGCCTTAGGTAATTCTAGTTGTCTAAGTCAAAAGGTGGCATTACATACACCCAACCTTCGAGAAACATAGTCTCGAAGTGGTCAAAAAAAGTGAGGGGTGATCTCATCGTAATATCTCGGCATCCTCCCAAGTAGCATATCCTGGGCTATACTTGTCCCACTAGACCTTAACTTGGTCTACCAGACGATTCCTGAGCTGTCGGACCCTACGGTCCAATATGCATAATGGTTCTACCGTGAGGGTTCCTGGGCCCCTATACCTGCAATTCCTTCCAATTCAGTTTATGAGATTTGTCAGCAACATAATGGCGTAGAACATATACATGAAAAACATTATGAGTTTTATGCAAGTGGGGTGGCAGTACAAGACGATAGGCAACGGGTCCAATTCTCTCTTGGATTTTGAATGGTCCTATAAATCGAGGCGACAACTTTGTCCCCTTCCTGAACCAAATGGTACTCTTATTAGGCCTGATACGAATGAAGACTTTATCTCCCACTTTAAAACTTTCGTCAGTCCTATATGCATCAACATAAATTTTATGTCTATCATGTGCTTCCTTTAGTCTCTGCCTAATATGAATCACCTATTCCTCCATCTCTTGAATCAATTCTGTCCCAACTGTCACTCGGTCTTCTAACCTTTCCCAACTCAACGGTGTTCTGGATGCCCTTCCATACAGAGCTTCGTATGGTGGCATTCCAATGGAGCTATGAGAATTTTTATTGTAGGCAAACTCTACCAAAGCTAGGGACTTCTGATTATCCATAACATACATCCTAAGCATGTCTTCCATAACCTGATTTACTCTCTCAGTTTTCCCATCTGTTTCAGGATGATAAGTTGTGCTTAAGTTCAACTAAGTTCCCAACGTTGACTGTAAACTTTTCCGAAACCTATATGTGAATCTGGAGTCCCTATCTAAAATAATCTTCTTGGGTATCCCATGAAAATAGACGACCTCACTTACAAACATGTGTGCCACATTAGTGACATCGTAAGTGTCTCTAACTGGAATAAAATGAGCACTCTTGGTCAACTTATCAACTATCACAAGAATGGCATTGTGTCTATGCGATGTGAGCGGCAATCCCACAACAAAATCCATAGAAATTACTTCCCACTTGGACATAGGGACATCATGTAGTTGTAGGAGACCTGTCGGGTGGTGTTGGTCGGCTTTCACTTGTTGATACTCTAGGCACTTAACGACGAAATGGACTACATCACGCTTCATGCCTACCCAAAAGAAAATCTTCTTCATGTCTGCGTACATTTTCTTCACACCTGGATGCGCACAATAAAGTGCTCTATGGGATTCCTTCAGTATGATGCTTCGAATATCCCCACCTTCGGGGATGCACATCCTTCCTTGATATCTTAATGGTCCATCTACTTCCATGCTATATCCTTCATACTTTGGATCTAATTTCCTCCCACTCTGGAGGGTTGAAGTAACCCTTAAATACCATCTCCAAGGAGTTGTGTCAACACACGCTCCCCCAGATTAAATTTTAAGGGTACCAAAGAGAAGACACGTGGTCTCCTACTCAAGGCATATGTGACCACATTCTCCTTTCCCTTGATGTACGAAATTCCAAAATCATGTTCAATCATAAACTCACTCCATTTCCTTTGCCTAGCATTGATATCCATTTGAGTGAAGAGAGGTTTTAAACTTTCATGGTCTGTTTTGAGCTCAAAATTTCACCCCACTAGATAGTACCTCCAAAGTTTCAGAGCTAGCATTACAACTGCCAACTCTAAATCATGAGTAACATAAATCTCCTCATGTTGCTTCAACTTCCTTGATGCATATGCTATCACTCCTCCATCCTGCATTAGCACGGCCCCCAACCCTTGCTTCCAGGCATCCGTGCAGACTGTGAAGTCTTTTTCCATCTCTGACACTCGTAGAATTGGTGCACTAGTTAGTAACCTCTTAAGCTCGATGAATGCACTATCACATTCTTCTGTCCATTCATACCTGACCCCCTTGCACTACAGAGTGGTGATGGGTTTCTCTATTTTAGAGAACCCTTCCACAAATATCTAGTAATAACCTTCTAGCTCCATGAAGCTTTTTACCTCATGAGCATTTTTCGACACTGGCCATTCCATAATGGCCTTTATCTTTTCTGTATCCATAGAGATTCCTTCACCGGAAATGATATGAACCAAATAGTGAATTTCTTTCTGGAAGAAAGAACACTTTGACAACTTTCCATACAATTTGTTCTCTCTAAGGCATGACAACACCACTCGCAAGTGTTCCTCATGTTCTCTTTCGTTCTTGGAATAGATGAGGATATCATCTAGAAAGGCCTGTATAAAGCGGTCTAAGTACTTCTGAAATACACCATTCATGAGGCTCATGAATAATGTTGGTGCATTGGTCAAACCGAAAGGTACTACCACGAACTCGTAATTCCCAAACCGAGTTCGAAATGCAGTTTTAGGAATATCGCCTTCCTTAATCCTTAACTGGTGATACCCTGATCGCAAATCAATTTTTGAGAACACTGCTGCTCTTTTCATCTGATCAAAGAGATCATCTATCCATGGCATTGGGTACTTATTTTTCACTGTAGCATTGTTCAAGTCCCTGTAATCTATACATAGTCGTAAGGAACCATCCTTCTTCTTCACAAAAATTACTGGTGCACCCCAAGGTGAGACACTAGGCCTTATTAGCCCTAAGTCGAGTAGTTCTTTCAACTGCATATGCAACTCACAAATTTCTGGTGCTGTCATCCTATACAGAGTCTTGGAAATTGGCTCTGCACCAGATTTTATCTCAATGGTAAAATCAAGCTTCCTCTTAGGAGGTAACCCTGGCAACTCTTTCGGAAAAACATCCTTAAACTTCGACAATACTGGGTACTGATCCAAGGACGGTCCTTTCCTTTCATTGACTACCTCCACTACATATAGTTGACACCCTTTCCTCATGCAACGTTTAACCTTCATGGTTAAGATAAAGCATAGAGACACCTTCCTTCGTACATCGTGGATATCTACTGGCCTTCCTTCATCGTCAACACAAAGCATTATTTTCGCGAAACAATCTACCATAGCTCAATGGGATTCTAACCAATACATTCCAATAATTAGGTCATACGTCCCCAGAGAAGTGACGTATACCTTCAACATAGTAGTACACACTCCCAGGTCTACTAGACAATTATCAACGCTAGGTACTACCACTTGTTTTTCCCCCGAATCCATCTCGACTTGTTTAAATTCATCGTGCTCGTAAGCTACCAATCCACAGTTTTCTAATGCAGATGGTGAAATGAAACTATCTGTAGAACCAGAATCAAATAAAATTTTAACATTGACATGATTTAGCATACTTGACGACTCCACCACCATGGCTTGATGTTCTTCTTGGTGATTATTAACCGCTGCATAAATCTGGTGGCTACTACTTGCTCTTCCCATTGTGCCCTTTCCTTCTCTATGCACAAATCCTGCTTGCAACTCTGGGCAGTCATGTTGGTAATGGGGTCTTCCACATCCCCAATATGTAACATGAGATGGAACCTGCGCACTACCCTGTGATGGTCTCATAAATGAGGTCCTTCCCCTAGAGCCCATGCCCCTACTTGTTGCTCCCTAAGAAGGTCATGGATCTTCTTCTATCGTTGGTGATAAGTGGGATGTTGCACTCGCTTCCATTGAAATACAATAACAATTGTCCTAGGTGCGACTCTACTACCATAAGGATGTGGCCTAGAGCTCCCTCCCCTGGAGAAGGTCCTAGGGGCCTTCCCCACGAATCCAGGATGTTGTGAAAATGTTGATCTCATACCTCCATTTAAGCTCATATGCTCCTTTGCATAACATGAATTTTCAACTTCTTCCGCTTTCCACATCCATACCATGGCCCTTATCTTAGGGTTTAACCCATAAAAAAACGTTCTTCCTGTCATTGATCGGTATCCATGTACGAGACATATTTTACCAACTCCATGAACCTGATCTCATACTCTTCCACAGTCCCGTTTCCTTGAACTAGAGCATGAAATGCTCCCACTTGTTGTTCCTCGTAGTAAGCCGAAAAATATTACCTCTGGAACCTTTCCTCAAAAATTTCCCATGAGACGGTGTCTGGGGTGAGGTGCAACTGCCTCTCCAGGTTACCCAACCAGTTCAGGGCACTGTCCCTCAACTGAAAGATTGTTATTTTCACCTTTGATGTGGAAGCATAGTCTCTTAAGGTGAAACATCGTGTCATTCCTCCCAATCATGCCTCCGCACGTTCACTCACATGACCCACGACAAACTCTTGGAGTTTGATCTTCTGTAGTTCTCTAATGATGTCCCAGGGTGGAGGCCCTCCCTCTGAGTCCCTTGACGCTTCAAGATTACCCACTCCAGATGGTGGGGGTTCCACTTCAGCATATGTTGATTGACACCCCTTTAAAGTCTCATTAATATCCTCCAAAGAGCGTAAAATGAGAGCTAATTCAGGTGATGGTGGTGGCAGTGCCGACGTTGGCGATCCTTGTGACGATGCCCCTCTGCCTCAATTTCCCCGAGTCCTAACCATCTGGAATAATTGAATCCACATCAAACCAAATGCTTGTCAGGAAAGAGTCTAAAGCAGTTCACATTCGCTCAACTTATACTTGTAAACATAGGGTTAGGCGTAAGTTTATTTTTTTTACTTGTCTGTAAACATACGTTACTCTCTTTAGGGTAAGTGGCTAAAGATTGGGGTCAAAAGCCTCTAAGCTTGGTAACTTTGTTCAGAATAGTTGTTAACTCTCTTACCTTGCCAACTATGTTAGCATTGCGATGTACCCACCAATAAGTGTCACTTCCCTCCTTAAGTCTTTAGAGATTTGAAAACTAATTAAAGTGTTTTAAATACAATGTTGATTAATTATTATAATCCAATAACCTAGACTAAACTTTAACCTAAGTTTCAATAGTCTTAATAAACACATTTAATCTAATCCATCAAATTAATATTATTATTAGTATCATAATTAAGTACATATTAACATTAAGTAATCACTTAATTAATTAATCATTCTAATAAATTAATCACTTTAGTTTTATTTTAATCCTTTTTAGTTTTAATATCAATAGTTTGAGTTTTATTATTAAATAATTAAAATTTTGAAATAATTTAAAATAATCAAAATTTAAACTAAATTAAAACAATTAAAATTTAAAAGAATGTTTAAAATAGTTAAAATATTAAAATTTAAAAGAATAAAATTAAAATTAAAAAAATTAAAATTTTAAAATAATTTACAATAAGTAAAGTCTGGCATCGTGAGTCCTCGCATGAGGCCCACGTGCCCCCCCTCCCCCATTCTCAATACCCAAACCCTACACCTAGACTCTTGATCGCATAACACTCCTTCCTCTACCGCCTCTCCCACTTTGCAATTGCGGTCGAGGTTTCTCCCCCTCCCCACTCTGCAATGGCAGCAGTGCAATGATCACCACAGGCTACTGATTTCACAGGATATCATGGGATTGACAGAGTGGAGAACTGTAGAAAGGGGTTGGGGTTTCAGTTCTTGGCTAGGCGTTGGAGGAACCAGAAGGCTCCTTCCTCCAATGCGGCTCTGCTGGATGCGCCGTGCATACAATGCCCCCCACTCTGCAACTGAGCGTGGATTGGTGAGTTGGTAATGTTCGCCCCTTAGAATTACAACGGGGTGTTGTGGGCTTCCACTCTGCAACTGAACACGGATGCGTTGTGCATATTAATCCACGATCTCTCCCTCCTTGGTGCCTTATGTTATGACACATAAGTTTTTACTCATGCTCAGAATTGGTTGATGGTAATGTTCTCAGCCGCTTGGATTGATGCTTAGCGTATATCCCTCGACTCGTGAGTATCCTCCTTAGAGGCTTAATTACTGGTCTTAGGTGCGGGAGCGACATTTGATCTTGAGCGCTATATTCTCCTTATGGGATCCTCGGTATTCGATCTTGGGCGTCGAGTGGTGTTGTAAAATTCGGCAGGTGACTTCTTAATGTTCTCAGGAGCTTGGCTTGTTGTCTGGGATTGGGATTAATGCCCAAAAACTTTGGTTCTTAGTCATGGCTTGAAGATTTGACAGACCCACATGATTCTTTGGCACTTTACACTTGGACTTAGGTTCAAGCGTGATTTCGTTTTGGTGAAGACTACGAGCTAGAAATTTGGTTGTGACTTAGGGTCCTACGGTGATGAAAGAGGCTATTATGGGAGATTCAGTAGAGTTTGTGGGTAATATGGGTATGGAAGCAGCAGCGAAGGCGACGACAATGGGGATTTTAGCTACGGGGGAGACTCAGATGTGAGACCCGATGAATGGTATTTCTCTTTAGGCAGGTGTGACGCTCACATTTTTGTTAGTCGCTCCAGCTGTTTCAAGTGTGGCGCATATAAGCAGGAATCTGGCAGTGGAGGTGTTGGGTACGAAACCTTTGGGGGTCGAGGATCCATAGGACTTGCTTCTTTTAACAGTGGTTCCGACGCACGATCTGGTTGGAAATCTGGTGATTGGATTTGTGGTATCACATTGGAACTGGAGATTTGATTATGAGCCTCAAGCCCAATGAAACGTGTTGTGCACACTATGATCTTGTGGGCTCCATTGCCAGGCTTTGGCACTTGGTGATTGACATGAAATTTGATATCTTGGTAGTTTATATGAGTTGGTTATCCTGTTTCAATTAAGGACTAGGAGTTTGGGTTTATAATTGGAATTTAGACAAAAAGTCTCAATATTTTTTTTTATTTTTTATTATATATGTGCGTGTGTGCGTGTGCGTGTGTGTGTGCGTGTGTGTGTGCATGTGTGTATTATACGTGTAGTGCATGGGACTTTCAGCGTTTGGGATGTTGTGACTTTGGTCCATTGGCTCTCGGTTATATGCTTGGAGATTGAAGCTCGGACCCATAATATATATATATTACTTCTTCTATATATTTTAATATATATATTATTTATTTATAACGAGTGTTAAAATTTGTTGTTTTGGTGATTGGCTTGCAGGTTGCGTGGAGCTTGAGCTTGGCCCTCGGGCCCAAATTTATATATACATTTTTGTTTTTACACTCCTTTTATATATTTTCCATATATATATTATTTATATATGTCTAATTATTTCTATTTATATATCTCCTTTCAAGGATTTCACTTTTACAGGTGAACAAGTTCATGAAATGTTCATAGACATTTCATGGTTATTTTCATGTTATCTCTCCATTTCAGTCTTCTGGGTAGTCTCTTATATATATATATATATATATATATTCTGGGTTATTTCTGGTTATTTACTAGTTGTGATTAAAGGGTTTCAGGGCTGCATATCCATGTTTTTCTTGGGTTTTTTTTTTTTTTTTTAGAACAAATAGCATAATTTTTCAGTTATGAGGATGGGTAAGCCCTAGGTTTCGGTTTTGAAACCGGGCTCTGATACCATTTGTGAGGCCTGATAAATACAGAGCTTCATAAAAATAAATATAAATACATAAATTCTTTCTAACCTACTTCTTTAGTTACTGTTCCAGCATAATAATTGATAGTTTAGCAGCATACTAACATCATACTAACAACATACTAACAACAGTATAATAATGATAACAACAATAAGGAAATGCATAAGGTATTTACCTCAACCTGAAGCTTAGTTTTTCAGCCCTTTCATGGTTGATGATGATGTTGATGATACTTATCCTACCCAAACTGAGTATTAACCTCCTAACCAACTAGGAACAACCTCTCTGGCTCCCTAGCTCCAGGAATACTTACGGTTTCCTGGCCCCTGTGCCCAAAATTTCCAGCAACAACTGTGCCCCTGTGAGATTCCTTAAGCAAAACTGTTCCAACAAAACTATTGTTTCTTTCCCTCCTCCTTCCTCCCCCAAATATTTTTACCATCCCATAAACCAAAATATCCCAAAACAAAAGATCCCCCTCCCCGATTTCTCCCCTCTCCCTTATCTTCCTCCCTCAAATCCATTTCTCCAACTGCCTTCCCCCCATTAATTCCTCAACCACCTTATCCCTCCCATTAATTACTTCATCTACCAATTTTAATAATATTATAATAAAGTATCCATAAAGTTATTTTAATAATTAATTAAATTAATATTTATCATTCATGATAATTACATAGTTAATTAGGGTTGTTACATCATACAACGATTCTGTGACATTATGCTACTCTCAGCACATAAACTATGAACTTAAGTTTGAGTATAAATAGAGATATCAACATAAACTTAGAAATACATCAACACACAAAACTTTCTATATATTACCAACTTGGTCGTTGCGCATGGTTACATAATACAAAAAACTGTGTCGAGATTTGGCTCCGACAACTTCTGGAAACTTACAAAAGATAGAGCTTGTGCTCTCAGACTTCTTAGATTACCCTCATAGTTGTTGTTGCTTCTCTCTATCGACTGTTATCCACTGTCTCTCTGCTCATGTTAACCACGTACAAACTCGGACATATATATAGATAAAATTGAGATTTCCTGTAGAAGTAAAACCCACTCAAACAATTAATATAACAATAAATTTCGACTGACTCTTATCTTCATAACAGATCTTGAGAAAGATAAAGATCAACTCATTAAATAACGCTCCTGCAAACACTCATCCTTGTCGTGTCTGACAGACTAAACGTCTCTGCTTTCCATGACAAACAAAGTCTACATAAGTGTAAAGCTCACGACTTGTAATTAATATCTCCAACACTCTTACTTAATTATAAGTAGGTGAGTTTACAAAATACAAAATTTACATCAAAAATTTGAATTGACATGTACTGTCAAATATTTGCGACCGTGTCGACTCCTAGACAACTGCGCAGTTTCTGAAATGCATATCTTGCCAAATATTTTGTAAATGTATCCGCGACTTGTTCTTTAGACCTGCAAAACTCTAAAAAAAATTCTTTGTTATTCACTAATTCTCTAATAAAATGATACCTTGTATCAATATGCTTGTTTTTTTTGTGAAACACATGATTCTTGGATTACATAATGGTTGAATTGTTGTCACAAAACAATGTAGTTGGTTCATGTTGTTCCTCCAACAAATCTTTTAACATTCTTCTCATCGAAATTGCTTGACAAGCTGTGCTTGTAGCTACGGCGTAATCAACTTCAGCTGAAGAAAGAGTCACAATGGGCTTCTTCCTTGATGCCCATGACACTATACATGTTCCAAAATGAAATGTGTACCCATAGGTACTTTTCCTGTCATCTATGTTGCCTCCACAATCACTGTCAGTGTATCCAATAAGTCTAAAATCTTCTGAAGTAGAATACATAATGCCAAAATATTTTGTTCCATTCACATATCTCATAAATTTTTACCCCACCTTCTAATGTGAATCTTTTGGAGTTTCCATGAACCTTGAAATCAATCTCACTTCATACATAATATCAGGCCTTGTTGTTGTCAGATACATAAGACTTCCTACCATCCTTTTAAACAGAGTAGGATCCACCTTGGACCCTTCATCTTCCTTGCTTAACTTCAATCCTGTTATGACACGTGTTGCCAAGGCTTCTTTGGAATTTATCATATTAAATCTTTTCAAAATTTCATGTGCATATTTAGATTGTGACAAAATATACCATATTTAGACTGACGAACTTCAATACCCATAAAATATCTCATAAGCCCTAAATCAGTCATTTCAAATTCATCCTTCATGACTAACTTAAATTCTTCTATGCAAAAATCACCTATAAAAATCAAATCATCCACATGTAAGCAAAAAATTAACATATTACCTTGTTGATTTGGTTTGATGTACAATGTTGGCTCAAAATTACTTCTTTGAAATCTGGGAGCTAGCTTTAACCCATACAGTGCCTTCTTCAAAATGTATACTTTGTTTTCTTGTCCTGGAATCTCATAGACTTGTGGTTGTTCCACATATACTTCTTCTTCTAAATGTCCATTCAAAAATGCTGACTTTACATCCACTTGATAAACATGCCATTTGTTTTGCGCATCAATGGCTAACAAAGTTCTAACTATGTCCATGCGTGCAACTGGTGCAAATGTTTCATTGAAGTCAATTTTAGGTTGTTGTGTAAAACCTGTTGCAACTAATATTTCCTTGTTCTTTTGCACATTCCCATCTGCATCTTGCCTGGTTTTATAAATCTACTTGACACTTATAACATCCTTATCTTCAGGTACATCTACCAATTTCCATTTCTGATTGTTCTCTACGCATTTAATTTCTTCATCCATGGCTTGTGCTCATACATCATCCTTGACAACTTCTTCAAAGGTTAATGGATCATCTATTTGTGAAAACAGAGAAAAGACTAAAAATGAATTTGTTGTGTCAACATTATAGATTTCGCACAAAATTCTTGTCTTTCTTGGTAACAAAATTGCTAATGTTGGATCTGGAGATGTAGAACTGCTCAGACTACTTATTGGATTTTATTGTGCTCTAGGTATGGACTGTGAACCTGTAGATCTCACTGGAGTAGTTTGTGCAACAATTTATGTCGCAGTTCCAGGAGTGGAAGGAAATGCACACTGGTTTATACTTGGTGTTTGAACCACTTCATCTTCAGTGTTATCATGCCCAATAGCATCAATAATTTTGATTGTCTTTTCTATGCTTCCATCCCATGCTTCATTCTCCACAAACTGAACATCGCGACTGATTCTAACTTTTCTTGGAATGGGATCATATAGTTTATATGCTTTTTTATTTTCAAAATACCCAACAAATATACATTTCTATCCTTTTTTATCTATCTTCTTTCTCAGCTCATCTGAAACATGCGTGTATGCGACACAACCACAAAAATTTAAGTGTGCAACATTATGCTTCATACCTGTCCAAGCTTCTTGAGGAACTTTATTTTTCACACTCTTTATCGGACATTTGTTCATGATGTATACTGCATTTTCTACTACCTCATCCCAATACTCATTTGACAAATGTTTGGATTCCAACATATTGCACGTCATTTCCATGATAGCTTGATTCTTTCTCTCTGCGACACCATTCTGTTGTGGTGTATATCATGTAGTGAATTGCTTGTAGATGCCATGAACTTTACAAACGTTCCGAAACTCTCTTGAAACATATTGCGATCAATTTAATATGCTAATAATTGATCTTGTAAATGAGATCAATCTGGTCTGGGGTAAATAAGCTCTAAGTAGTAACTAAATCAGGTGCAATACCTAAATTGAGAAAATCAATATGTTATCTATCTGTTATTTATTATATGCATAATATTACTTTATTATTACTCACATTTTTTATCATTGAACATTGTAAATTTTAATGAGGTATTCTTGATAGTACTTTTAAATTATATATGATACCTAGTAAATTTGGAAGTATCAAATTTACCTAAAAAATATACATAAACATAATGGTGATCATTTAAAATTTTGATGTAGAGATCAACTTACATACAATGAATATTTATCTATGTTGTGAATCTAGTTTGTCCTAAATCTGATACAGTGAATTTATCTTCTTTGTTGTGAATATTATCTATGGAATTTAATTTAATGTGTGAATATTTATCTATGTTTTGAATCTAGTTTGCAGTAAATATGATTCAATAAATATGTGTGCGGGGTTTGATGCTATGTAATTAAATCTAGTTATGTGATATTCAAATCTTACAATCAGGTGCACAAGTTTCTCATTTATTTATTTTATTTTTCTTTTCAAAATGAGTAATTCATCCTTATACATAAATTTAAAAGAGGAAGGTCTAACAAAGTAACCCTAGAGAAAAACACAGAGAAGAAAGAAGTCAAACTTCAAAGTAAGTTAGTAGTAATGCTTCAAAGCTAGTTAGTAGCATCTTTTAGGGTTTGAGACCGAACTACAGAAAATGGAGGCTAGATTATAAAAAATAGAAAAAAACAACCAAGAAAAAAACAATAAGGCACGAAAAAGAGGTCTAAGAAAATAACAATGTGAGGGACAATATTAAAGGGATAAAAGAAAAGTTAATTGATAACTTGGCCCTAAATAATTTGGAACACAAATATTGAAACAATTAGTCTTATACAAGCAAAAAAAGTCGGGCAAAATAATTGAACATAAACATAAGTTGATTCTAGTTATGGTAAGATCTAAATTAAGGCTAGAAAATAAAACTAAATTAAGAGGCAATAACTAGAGTGCATACCCATATTAGATCTCAATTTCAAAATATTTGTCACAATAGGGATCTTGTTTTTCAAATATCCAAATAACATTTTAAAGAAATTCAAGTAATGCCGCGGAAGGCATATCTTAGGGAAAGCTTTTGTTGAAAACTTGTCAATAGGTTGACAGGTTTTGAAAAACGACCATCCTTATCCACATGTCTTCTCTCAAAACCACCCCTACTTCATCACATCTAATGCTATGGCACTACAATAAATATGTAGCAATGTCTCTTTAGAAAAAAATATCAATATCACAACTCAAAAAAACAAAAACAAAAAGATGGGTGCGATTTATGGTTGACCATCACGCCTTAAACAAAAAACGCGTATATCTTTGCACAATATCTGCGATCCGACCCTGAATTTCTTGAACTTTTTCATACTCAAACTCTCAAGTTGGTTGTCTTCTCAAGTGAAAACCAATAGCAGGTGGAGATCCCATCGCTGGTTTTGACACCTGATTATGATTTCGATGGGCAGAATAAGTCGGTAGGGCTTCTCTTTATACAAAATCTCTATTGCGATGGGAAGAATAGGTCGACAGGGTTTTAGATGGTAAATAATCTTATGGTTGCGGTGGACAAAAGCTAGAAGAGTAAGTGCGCTTGTGAATGGGATTGCAAACATCTCTTGGTAATTGAATCACCAACAGCAACTGAAACCATTGGATTTCCGACAGTAACTGAAACCAAATCCAACAGTCGCAGCAATAATATAACTGCATACTCATCTGTGTCCAACATACATAATGATTTGTTTCTAGGATCCTGATAATTACTTACTTGCTCCCTTCCATTTTCATACTTTTGTGCTTAGAAATTGGTCTCCTGGAAGATGTCAGTCTAGGGATTCTCAGGTATACGAGAGATGGTGCCAGTATTGAACCTAAGCCAATGAAGGTAAACTACCAAGCACAGTAACCCATTGTTATTGTGTAATTTTATGAAGTGCGTGAGAATTATTGGCCATTACAATGTTTTTTTCTTTGATCTAATCAACTCCCAAGTTTTATCGATATGTTTTTTGTTCCTTTTTAGAAGGTCAATTAAGCGCTAGCAAGGCTTGGTAAATTAATTACTTAAAGTGGGGTATACATATGATAGATAGTGCGAACGCGTCCTTTCCCTTCTTTGGTCTTGATCCCCCTAGCTAGATATCTGAGGCAAAGCTGTCTTCCTATTAGGCATTCTCGTAAGAGATAGAATTCATTCTTGGTCTTGCCTTACTTTAATAGAGATGGCTTCCTTCGCTAGGAAATTGTACTACTATTCTACCGCTACTAACTGACGGACTGACATCCAGGGAGTGAATTCTCTAGGTTAGCCACACGTTGGCATGCATATAGACATGAGGTAAGTCATCCCCTTTACCAACATCACAACGGACATATCGGGACAATGTCTATCGATGACGTTCATCCCACAACACATTTGAAGTAGACCACCGAATGAGCAACACCAATAACACACAACTAGAAGGTAATGAGCAGCACCAATAGCACACAACTAGAAGGTATCACCCAACTCCCCTGGTAACAACATCATAGCTTATGTACGCTCTGCAGGACTAGGCTCAGAAGAGGACAAGACATACCAAAGCTAAACGCAACAATAGTTACACTCGCTCAACATTTATTTCCTTAAGTCCTGACTTCAACAGGGATGTCGAAGGCCAATCCTTCACGGTGTTCAGCCTTCGTAGGAGATCATGGGAAGGTAACCAAAGAAATAAATTTCCTGATCTTGATGAGTCTTCTGCGTGACTCGCGTCCTTACTTCTCACCTAACTGTACCATCCCTAATAAGACCTAACCGGGCATGCTCCTCTTTCTGCCAGGTTTCATGGAGCAAGTGAAAGGCTTTGTTTCTTCTGCCAAAGTTATGTGAAATCCTGTTGAAAGGACTTGTCTTGGTTGGATTTCACAAGAAAGTTGTCTTGACAAGTCACCTTTTTCTTTAGAACCATTGGACTTTTGTAGCTCGAAAAATAGAATGCATTAGCCAAGCTCTTGTCTCTCAGGCTGTTTAATACTTTCGTTCTGTTGGATCTCTATTACATATTCCATACATGCAAAAAAAATTATTCCATATTTTTGTTTAATCTCTATTATATATTCCATACATGCAAAAAAATTATTAAGATACACACTTTCAAAACTCACAAATAGTTTAATCTTCATAAATTTCTAGCACCATATTACACTTCAAATATATTATAGAGATGCCTAATCTCATTTAGTTTGTAAAGTTGATGTTGCAAAATAATCTCCCCATTTTTTAGGAGTAAGTGCAAATGGCAACATATTTTTATATGTCCAATGATATCAACACTACATTATTATGTATATATATACATATAATCATACTAACTCTAGACTTAGTAGGAAAAATTACATTGGATATTATTTTTCTTTCAAGATGTGTGAACTATGTGCTACCTTCTACGAAGTGTAATACTTCTCTCAACTACATATTAGTAACTCCCATAGGAAAGTCTGTCACAAGAACATTATCATTGATCTTATAAATATTTTCTAATGAATACTTTCTTAAGGTCATACACATTGATTTGGTCCACCTAGTATAAAGCCTAGAGTCACAAAATGCACAATGGCTACATTTTACCTATTTACCTATAATTTGTTGATCTAACTTAAAGTATATTAAGAAAATTTAATATTCATAATTATAATTATAAAATTATTTTTAAAATCTATTTAAAATTTAAAATATAATCATTTTTTTTTAATTTATTAAATGTTTAAGAGGATTAAAAATAAATCTAAATATTAAATTCAATTTGTTTCCTTGATTCTTAACTAAATGAATTTTCTTCCTTCTATTCATATACTAATGATATATTTTTCTTATATATTTATATATATATATTCAAATCTTATTTTCTTTTATATTTTCATGTTTAAAAATTAATTTAACTTTTTTGGGACTTTTTAATTATTAATATTAAAAAAATTACATCATTTTTATAATGAAAGTACTATTTATTGTGAGACTAAATGAAATTATAAAAAAAATACATATAAAAAACTAATACAACATGTCTTAATATAAGAGAACAACCATACCTACAAGTGTTTTTAGTATTTAGTAGACTAAAAATATCTTTATACAAAAGAAGAAGGATGAGGAGAAGCCCTTTAAAATAGACACAAAAACACATAACTTAATTTATGATAATGCTAATATTCCTCCTCATAATTACAATCTACAATGATATACATAGACTAGCTATTGGGTTAAGTAGTTTTTTCATGTTGGTCCTCTAATGCTTTCTCCACAAACAATGACTCTCACCCCAAATGACATGTATTAGAGGATCATATTCTTTATCCAAGAAATCTAACTTACCCAAAGTTTCTTTTTGTTGGATCCAATTAATTTGAGTATTTATGTGAAACAATCAAAATTAAATGAAACCTTAACTTAATTACTATCATTTTTTTTCATTTCATTGAAAAAGAAATAAAATGATGGCAAACCTATTAATATTTATGAGAAACAATCAAATACAACAATGGCAAGCCTATTAGTATTTATGTTAAACAATCAAATAAAATGATGGCTGACCTATTAGAATTTATGAGAAACAATTAAAATTACATGAAAACTTAACACCTCAACTATATATAGAGGGTGAAAGGAAGAATCCAAAGGGTGTTGGAGATCCATCTTCTCTTTATGTAACTAAATAAAAATAAAGGAAAGAAATTATCAAAATTTATTTGGATTTTCCTATTTTCTTAATCAATTGGAGTTGGATTAGAAGGGAAGACCTTACTACAAACTCTACATTAAAATAATGTTTTAAATTGTTTGAGATTGAGCTAATCAATTGAATTTATTTATGTATTTCTTTTAGCTATATCGAAGGCATTGTATAGGAAGATATTTTCATAGTCTAGAAATTGTAAGATATATCACGATATTTGCGACATTAATTTATTACAAACACAAAAAAATGTGAAGTACACATGCAAACAAAATGTGGAATTTGATGATATTCGAGTTTACTATAGATTTTTGGCACCGGAAGACCACACTTATTTACTAATGATGTTAAGGTATATGTTGTTAGTGAAGTTCTCTTACTACATGGAAGAACTTGTGATTAGTTATTAGCAATTGCCAATACCCTCACCACAAGAAAATAACATCTACATCAATTATTCAAGCTCGAATAAGGAAACACGTCATTTTCCAAAACAAAACAACTTAACAAACATAGACTAAAGTAACTTAAAATAATGTCTAAAAATGTTAATTGGATCGGGAAGGAATAAAATCTTTACCTTGATGAGTTTGTCTTTTAACCCAAAAAACTTAATCAAATTTCAAGGGTTCTTTTGTCACTACACATAACTCCATTTTGAATGGCTAACAATGAATAAGAATAGCCACCAATGACATATTTAAAATCACCAAATCATTTTTTCCACTCTAGAGGTCCATCAAGGTAACCCCACAACAATGAACTTCCATAATCTTAAACAAGTTGATGAAGAATGCAAGTTTTTCTTCTGTGGCTAAGTGATGTAAATCAATTCATTGAAGTTACTCAATCACTTTCAAGTACTTGCAATGGAGTAAAAGGAACCACCATGAACAAATTAGTATGGAAGTTTTACCTCAATATATTAAGGATTATAACATTGTAGAATGGCATAGGGCATAGTTTATCAAAATCCATAATAAGACCATCGACAGGCACCTTATAAAATATTCATTGGAACCAATGCTTTTGTAGTCTACATGCTTCCCATCATAAGAGATATAAGCAACATAAAAAATTTAATGGATATGACCACATACCTCTATAAGCCAATCAACATGAATTCCTTGCATGCTTGGGGTGTTGTCATTCTGTAAAGTCTCCATGAAATTTACCAAAGGCCTTTTCAGTATCCATAAAACTATTAGTCAGTAAACTGCCCTTTTCCTTTCTCAATTAGATCCATTTGGTCATTTGATATTGCAAGATGTAGGCATAATGTGGTAAGTACGGTGTTCCATTGTTGGCAAGCAATTGATTGTGGGAACATGAAGATTTGTGACGTCGCCTAAAACCGAGTGTTTTTTAGGCTGAAAACCACTTGCATTGATAGAAAGATCAAGTGTCGTGACTCACTTAGAAGCTCTTTACCTGTATTTCTTCTCATTTGGTTGCAATTGAATCACAACAACAACAACAACTTTCAAGCCACATATAACGCGAGCTCGAGTAATGTAGCCAAAGTTTTCCCACGACCTCGACAACTTTAATCTCCCCACCCAAAACGTGTTTCACTAACAGATAGAGCACTCACAATCCCTCCTTGTAAAAAACATGAACAATTTATCCGTTTTTTAATACTTCTTAACATCAAGGGACTTTTGTTATTCATTGGAGCACTGTTTTCTTAGATAAATAAGAACTTGATGTGTGAAATCATGCAAAAAAATAAGAAATCTTTGGACAAATTAGCAATGCTACTCCATGGAAAACAAAGTTTATGTTAAATGATGCAAAGAAATAGGGTTTGAAGCCAAGAAATGAAGTGGTAAAATTCCAGCAGACTAATAATGAAGTGAAAGCGAAACAATTGTATTGATATAAAAAAACATGGCAGAGTATGATGGGAGCACAAGACGAGCAAGATAGATAACAACGAAGATGCATAAGGTAGAGGGTAATAGTGTATCAAAAAACACTTGTCTCATGGTGAATGCATTAGGGTGAGGTGTTGCTATCAATCACATTGGGGATTTAAATATCTTAATAGTCTCTTGTGTTTTTGGATAAAGAGATCTCACACTCATAACTTCTTCACGGAAAAAGAATTCTATAGCTTGGGGGCGTTAAAAAATATTAAAACAGAAGAAATTTGTAGGTAGATGATTCTATTTGATTGAAGGGAATTATGTCATCGATTTGCAAACAATAAACTTTCTTTCAACTGACATTTGTTGAACTCTTAATATAGTGAAACCAAAACTACGTCAAGCTCTCTCACTTATTCATATTTTTTTCCTTTTCTCTTGATAATGGACGAAAGCTAGGAGCCAGATCTTTGGACAATTGTTCGCCTCGAAATTATTAGGATTTCTTTCAGCTCGTCAAATATAAATTTTTGCTATGATATTTAGTCTTCAAATTAATGGAAAATATGGGAAACTAACATAATAGGACAACGAATGACCCTCTAATGATATGGTAGAGTGATTTTTCTTTTATTTTGGGAACCTCGATGCTAGATTTATGTTTATTTTGCTTCATAAATCTGCAATTTGTGGTCATTCTAGCTTCCTTCTCATGGAATTCAATAAAATATGTGGAAGATTTGGTGGGAATAGTTTTATTTACCTTCAATTGTGAAAAAATTACAATAAGGTTTGGGATAAATTAAGTACCCTTTGTTTCCAATGGTTGTTGTCTCTTAGGTACTTTGAGTTGAGGATGCATGTTGTTAGAAATCTCTTCACAACACCTGCATCTTTTGATGTTTACATAGATAGCCTTTGTGACCCCTAGAGTCTTATTGTGTTTGGGGGTTGAGAAACATGAACTAAGTGGGTTTATTTATAGAATTTTCGAATTTATCTTAGAATATATGGAATTTACTCTCTTTCTTTTCAAAATGTATAAACTTTTTATCCATTTGAGAGTTAATGCAAGAGGTTATCATCAAAATAGGGAACCAACTTCATATAACATTATTTTAGTTGCAATAATTTTATGATTCTCAACATTAATATGAAAACTTTCCTCACATTACTTCAGCATTCTCATTTGTGAACTTAGAAGTATGCTAGATTCTTATTTTCCTTAAAATCTAGTAAACCATTTTTTGTTTCATTAAATTTCAACCACCACCACCATCATAATAAACACTAAACAATATAAATATAGTAAAACAATTCGGAATTAAATAAGAAATTTCAGTATAAATATAAATGTTAAGTTTCATGAAAAATAAATAAATACCTTTTCCAACATTTCCTTGCCGAGATCAGCGTTTTCTAGAGCCATCTTCCCACTGACCAAACCGTATCTCCAGCAGTCGTCAAGCCGGCGGTCGTCCTTCCCGTCAATGTACCCATTTGCAGAAAAGTCACGTATTTGGCCTGCAAATCTAACACTGTAAGTCGAGGCATCGAATCGATCTATGAAGCCAATACCGCTTTGTCCCTCCAAAAGCTTCTCATAAAACGTATCGACGTCGCTCCCGAATACAGAGGCGAGCCCCATTCCCGTTATAACGACCCGCTTCTTCGGATCCTTTTCTCGTTTGGGAGCCGACGCCATTGTGGCCCTTGTCTTACCATTCCTACCACCTGCATAAAAAAGCCAAGATTTTAATTTCACTGAATTGATCACCCACAAATAAGTCATAAGAATAAGTAACTTTCCAGCTCTCAGCTTATTAAGAAATTGTCGACAATGCGCGGCCGGTTCGATTTCTCTCAAGCCTTCGTATTGTGCAAGAGAGCTCCTTGTGAAGGAGTTTATTTCATTCGAGAACGGAGCAGCGCACAGGAGTGACATAATGGAACTCCGCTATAATAACTTGGTTTGGCCAATGTTGGAACGAATTGCATCTGATTTTATATAGAGTAGAATCTGATTGGCTTCCTTGCTCACACTGACACAGGTATACTTATGGTGGGTTTCCGTTCTACGTTAGTACTAGATGTCTTTAGAATTATTTGACATTTAACTACTTTACCAACCTAATTAAAGCTGGGTAGATGGAGCATTGATAACTCAAGTCAATGCTCTAGGTGGTTTTGGTATTTTTTTATAAATTTCTCTTCAAATCATCCAGGGAGATATTAATATTCTACAGCGACAATGGTAACGTAAATCATCTATGGAGATACTCATTTTTTTTTTTTTTTAGATACTCATTTTTTGAAGTGACAATGGTATTACAACATGTTTTAACTCCATTTATTCCAAAATATTACAGCATGGTAATGCAAATCATCTATGGAGATACTCATTTTTTGTGGTGACAATGGTACTACGACATGTTTTACCTCCATTTATTCCAAAATATTACAGCATGGTAATGCAAATCATCCATGGAGATACTCATTTTCTGCGGTGACAATGGTATTACAACATGTTTTAACTCTAAAATATTTGAACTAAGTTATTATTAATTCAGGGTTAACTCTAAAATATTTGAACTAAGTTATTATTAATTCAGGGAAGTAATAATATTAAACTAGCATACCCCTCAAGCACGGGAAAAAAAAGTCGAACATAAGGCATAGTGTATATGTTGCAAAAGATTTATTATTTCTTTAACTATACTCGGTTACATTGTTATTACTCAGCCTTTTTATGTGTCATTTTTAAAGTGTATATATTCAATGGACATAGTCTTCCCTTCATACTTACCTAATTCCTCTTAACCTTAAAAAAATAATAATTAAACCATAGTGTCTATATATTCAATGGATATAGTCTTCCCTTTATAGTTACCTAACTCCTCTTAAGCTTAAAAAAAACAATCAAACCATAGTATAGGTGGTGAAAAGAGGCGAAAGGGTTTTACCCAAAAAAAATCTTGGTTGACATGGTTCAATGATGTAGTCTTGCGGTCTTTTGTGATTAACCATCCAAGTAAGCCCTACTTCAACATGTCTACACAATCTGAAAAATGACGATGCAATCTATTTGGGTAATTAAAGGTTAGGTACTGAAAACATGTCATCGATGAAGAATATTACATCCATTTGTACGACAAGGTAGTGTCAATATGTCAATGATGAAAAATATATCATCCATTTGTACGACAAGGTAGCATTATTAAAGACGATAACACCCAACCATGTGGTAAGTGCAGTTGGTCACAATTATAAGTAGTGCATTCATATGAAAGGCAATTAGAAAACATGATCATTAGAAAATTAGAATTAACTAAAAAAAATGAAATTAATAAAATTTGAGTCTAGCTCAAACTTTGCTTGTCTCATAATGATGGTATGTTGTGATTATATAAAAAATACTTTGTATAATTGAAATCATGTTTAGACTTCAATACCTGATAGTATTTATTATTTACTCCTTTTGTTGCATATAGAAACCTGCTAGTATAGCCTTGTTGTTTTCAATTTCCCTTGTTATAGTTTTCCTTGATATTATTTCATTTTCAAATTTGGCAATGTACATAGAGAAAGAAATTTGTATGTGTGCACACACAACACACTTCTTGGATGGCTTAATCCTTACAAATCTTCACACTCATTGATCCTTCCTTACTACTCCATAATTTTCCTTACTTCCTCCTAATACTATCTCTTTTCAATGCAAATCTTGAGCAAGTATAGGGATCTAATCATGCCAAATAAGTCACAGTTTTGTGTCCATTGCGAATTTTCACAATGTTCCAAAATCCCATTGACCATACGACATTAATTATAGGACAAATGGAAGCCTTAGATACACAATTGATAGACAATGAAGGGAGGACAAATGGAAACATTAGATATGTCTATGATAGATGATGGAAGGTTGTAGAGGAACCGTTCCCCTAAAAAAACTACATTGTTATGGTTTTGTTTTCATGTCACTTTAGTAATTGAGTCATTGGGCTCATGACCAAAATGGACTAGAGATGAAGTTGAAGTTGTGTTCACCATTGCAAAGATAACCAGTTACAATTACCATGACTTCCAGGAATTCATGCANTATTAATCAATACAACACCTTTTTTTTTTTTTTTTGAAAGAGAAAGAGGAAATGGATTATTATCTTCATTATGGTAGTATAGGGAAAATAAATTTGTTACTTCAAACCTTAAGATGATTGTATCAATCTTGATGCTTATTCTTGATGCTTATTGAGATGATTGTTTGCATGGTTGAAACCTTAAGTAGAGTAGACATTGGTTAAGAATTGTTGTTGTAAATGGAACTTGTAGAATATGCCAAAGAAAAAACTTATGGACCAATACGTGTTTCTCAACATAAAACTTGGCTTGGTTATATTTGAAGGCTTTAAACATGAAGAAGATTTGGCCTTTTATGACAACAAAATCATTTCCTTTCTTTTCCAAGGCTTTGCGAGAATTAGCTTGCCAATACCTTAGAGGTTGAGGTGGCCATGCCCAACATGGGAATGCTATATTTTGTGTCAATAAACTGGGATGGGATTGCACACCGACCTAGATATTCTTGTACACCTTGGTCATAGAGGCTACATACGAGGAGCCTTTGGTGTTATATAAATTTTGGAGGTGAGATTCAAACCCATCCTTGTTTAGTGGACAAACACACTTTTATTTGGGGATAGTCATTTTGTTTGTATTTGTCGATAACATAGTTTTGAACTATATTTTCCTTACCACCATTTTCTAAGAGATAGTAAAATAACAAAAGAATAAAATCATTATCTCTTATGATGATTAGCAAGGTGGAACTTTAAATTTCAAAATGGAAATGTACTGACAATGTATTTTGGGTTGTCTTTGACTCCTAACCACTTGATTTAGGATTTTCTTTGACTCCCGACCACTTGAAATTAGGCTTCCAATTCTCCATAGTATGAGTCTATTAAATAAATAAGATTGAAAATTAGAGAGGTTTCACTACTTGATAATATTTTGTTCAGAGCACATCTTGTGTGAAGAAATTATTTACCTTTTCTATGATATTCAATGATGAGAGGACGTTTGCAATGTTATACAATCACATTAATTTGGAAACAAACATGAGATGGGAAACAAAGTAAAATAATTGGGTTTGATCATTTGAAAACTTGTAAGAAATAATCTCAAGGAAGAGAGCATGGATTTTTTAAATTTTAACTTTGTTGATTCTTTTCATTTGCCTAGCAATGACCTCACAACGTCTTTCAATGATACTACTTGAACCCGCATGAAAGAAAGACCTGAGACCTTAAATTAATAGTGGCAGAAGATAAAAAAAAATTATGCAAAATGAGGTTTCATAATGAGATTAAATATAGGGGAAAACAAGTAGATCGTAACACCTTCTTTATTAGAAAGAGTTGAACAAACTTTTGCATCGAAGGCTTGGAGACTTCTCGCTCCTAAAATCTACATATTGATGCAATAATCTAGAATCTTTTATGAAACATACTTTTTTAAATAAAAAAGAAAGGACAAAATATGTTGTGGAACTTGTTTTTACCTACTTTAGATTAAGTCGAACTATCATTCAATTCCTTCCAATGGTTCCATTGATGGTGCACTTTTGGAAGACCAATCCTATGTACTAAGTAGGTTCCATCCATCCCTATGCGCTTACGGGATCCTTCTCGTAGTATTTTCAAATGAGTTGACGCACGCACACAATGATGAGTACACTTATCCATTCCATTTTATTTGACAGTGAGACTCATATGTAAGTGTTGGGTCTTCTTATTCTTCCCCTAAGTGAATATATTTTCCAAATATTCATGATCGTTTAAGACTGCTAGAAATCTAAAAATTTATTTTAGAGATTGAGAAGAAAAAGGGAAAGCAACTATAGAATCAAGTACTCAATTTCAGAAAGAAATAGATTCTTTCATGACTTCCTATGACAATCTAACCCAAGGATTTAACAAGTTCATTGAGTTAAGCAAGAGCTTCCTTCATTGGATTTTATTTTGTAGGGATAAGCTATGTTATCTTAGTGATGATACAATCATAGTGTTGGGGCCTCTTGGTGCCTTATTTTATGGTCTTGAAGAGATTGTGCACATATAGTCTTTGCATGCATAGTTTTTATTTACGTGTAGAGTTTAATCAATGTTCCAAGTTGTGTGATACATACCCTATTTTGATTTGCATGACAAAAGTTATCAATGTACCTTCTTATATGTGTGTTGGAAAGTTGTGTTGTAGGAGGTTGTAACTATATGTAATTGATCTAAATTTTATATAAAGGAATGTAAATGCTAAGATGTGGGTTGGATGGATGGTTGTTTAATTGAGTCTTGTATTGAAGTATATTGAAGTATTAGTATTAGAGATTGTATGGAAGAAGTAGAGATTAGGGTTCAATGTATGGAGTTATAAATAGTCATGTATGGAGTTATAAATAGTCATGTATGGATTTTTCTTATGGATTGAATATAAAGGATTGTGTAATGGTTTCCCCTCTAAAGTTTATGTGTTATGTGTGCTTATCTAAATGTATAATGAATATATGGTGATAAGATGATATTACATTTTTTGTTTTCTTACTATTCAAATTTACTCCTCTAACATTCATTAGTGTCCCAAGTGAAACCCTATCCTTTTACGATGTTGAATATACAAATTCTAATGGAATTTATTATTGGCCCAAGTTTACCTTTACTTATGTTTCCCAATTCTATGCACTACAAATTCCAACAATCATACAATTCTCACTCCATTCGAAAACCTCTAATCACATAAACGATAAAAGCTTTTACATTCTAAATACAACTACATAATCCAAGTACAAGTACATAACATCTCCTCACAATATATGATGTCATATGAATGACACTATTGTTATTCTTATGACCCCTCCACTACACTAAACATACACACACGAAGGAACATGAACACTACCGTAACATTACAAAACTCAAGTACCATTAGACAAAAACACAATGTTACAAAAAAATTAGAGGATATTCAAAAGAGAATAAAAAGAAAATCCACAAATTCAATTCATATTATTTGTAAGAATTTAAAAGGTAGAACATGATAAAAAAAAAATTCCAATAATTTTTAAAATCTTAATTTTTGTTTTTATTATATAAAAAATAAAGTAATTTAAAATTAACTTTTAATGATACTAATAAACAATTATATCATAATTTTAATTTTAATTAAAGAAGTTGCTTAACATATCAAAATAAATTATGCATCCTATAGAATTTGCATTTTCTCTTTCATAATTATACTAACAAAGTATTTAATATTTTGTATGTTGAAATGTACACCATTATATATTGTATCTAAGATAATTTTAAATCAAACATTATAAAATACAAAGTATTAAATGCACTATACTCAAATACTTATAGTTTATTGTTTACTATCAAATATATATACACAAAAGAAATTTCAACTATCCTCAAACACCTTGAAGATACTTTTAAATCAAACATTGTAAAATACAAAGTATTAAATGCGCTATACTCAAATACTTATAGTTTATTGCTTACAATCAAATGCATATACACACAAAAAGAAGTTCAATTATCCTGAAATATTTGAAGATGGGTTTTTGAAAATTGGTTTATCTTCATGAAGATAACTATGTGGCATTGTCTAAACATTCTACTTTTTGGTATCCGAGAATATAAATAAATCTGAATGAAATCACTCATTTATATTGTTTAAGTTGTATTTTTAAATGCATCAATAAGTTTTGCTTCTTAAAAATCTATAAAATACTCATATTATACAAAATTAACCACCTAAATTTACAATTCTAACAATTTATGAACCGATTTTGAACAAAATGAATTAAAAAATATGCTATGAAGTAAACGTTTAAAAAAACCATAACTCTGACAGGTTTGCAGCTATCAACGACCAACTTATTCGATGTTTGCAGGTCTCCAGTAATACGATTTGCAATCAATTAGCTACCCATTTTTCTCCTCCTTTTAGGCGCCCATTTATAAGGTTCGTTGGAGGCAATCAATTACCATGATTTACTTTCTTCGCTCTGCAATCAATTTATAAGGTTCGTTAGACACAGCGACGATTCAATTACCACGATTTCGTTTCTTCATATGTTTTCCTTCAAACCAACGATCGCCATTATGGCATACACAGCTAGGCATTGCGTCATACACGGCCGGATATTTATTTCTGTTCAGTTGGTGTATTTAAATAAATTTTTACTGGATATTTATTTATGTTGTTTTATAGAAATAAAATTATATAAATTTATATGAATCACTATTTTTTGTTATTCAAAATCTATTTTTGAATGTAGAAATGAATTCAGCATGCTGAAAAACTTGCAAGGCATTTGAATTATACAGAAATAATTACTCAAATCTTAAATCCAACAATTTTTAACCTCAAAAAAATCTTCATTTCTTAGAATTTTTAACCTAAAACCTTTTTTTAAGTAATATTTTCCAACCAATTTTAAAAGTATATAAACTAATTTAATAACTAACCTTAATAAATTCAAATTCAAACTTAACCTTATCATTTATGAATTAAAACTCTAACCCTAACCATGTAAATTCACTGCCCATTTTTTTCATCTTCCAAATGGCCATCAATAAGGTTGGTTAGAGACAACGATATCCTTTTCTTCAATCAATTGCCACTGTTTCCTTATTTTCAAATGTTTTCCTTCACGCCAATGACCACCTTTATGGCAGTAGGACATACACAAAGATATTTATTTTGTTGACTTAGTACCTTGTAATTGCTGATGTTTGTTGTAGCTGTTGTGGGTTCATGTGAATCCGACTCGTTCAAAAGACAAAAATCAACCAAAGCATTTGTAATACCTAAAATCAAACATACTTTTAGCTATAAATGCTCCTACATCAATATAATTTTGAACTAGCCAGTAAATCATGGATGCTCTTATATCAATATAAATTTGAATTTTATTTTTTTAAAGATAAATATTTATGACTTAAAATAGTGGTTCAATTAATTGTTTGGCAAAAAGTTTGATGAAATTGCACATATCAAATATATAGATTGTATAATTCAGATGTAAAAGAGATCTTCACATTGTTGAAGTTATTTGCACTATCAAAGTGTGCAGTTTTAATGGATTGAATGTTAAATTTCAAAAGCAATTGTTGGATATCTAATTCTCATGATTATGATGTTTTGTAAATATTATTGTAAATAGTATTTATCAGAAATATGTTAAGAGTTGTAAGTGAATAGGAATAGTCATTCAAACTTTTTGGAAGATGAAACCAAAGATCACTTTGTATTTTATTTATGAATGTCTCAAGTTAATGCAAACTATCTATGGAGATACTCATTTTCTGCTGTGATATTTTGTAAATAATATTTAAGAGAAATATGTTAAGAGTTGTAAGTGAATAAGAAAAGTCATTTAAACTTCTTGGAAGATGAAACATAAAGTCACTTTGCTTGAGTGGGCCTAATGGTTAAGATAATGTGTTTCCTCTTAAAAGGTCACAAATTCAAATCCAGAGGGGGTTAGGGTATGTATACTTATGTAGACTTTACCAGTGAAATAATTAGGTGCCTAGCTTAGCTGTGACCTTAAAAATGGATTATTATTATTATTATTCTATTTATGAATATCTCACATTAATTAATGCAAATCCTCCGTGAAAATACTCATTTTCTACAATGACAATTGTAATGCAAATCATCCATGGCGATACTCATTTTCTGCCATAACAATGGTATTACAGCATGTTTTAACTCCATTTATTACACGTGCAGAAACGCATATGCGAGTCTATTTATTCTCTTGGGTCTATCTCTCCTACTTCAAGAAATTCTGCCATTCACGCCTCTCCTCCCGCTCACGCACGATCTGATCACTCCTTGCATGTGTCTGGAATTATTCTAGCGACCTTCATTTTTTGTGTTGTGAAAATCGCTTCCTCCCCATCATTGGTAATTGTTTCCACAACCGTTCCGGAACCGACACTGTCTTCTTTCGTATAAACCCTAAGCTTATTCTTTAGTATAAACCCTAAGCTTATTGGAGGGAAGGCTTATACCATCGACTTTCATGAAGCAGGTTGGAAATCATTCCAAGAAGTAGAAGCAACGGGGATGAGGAGGAAGAAGAGGTTATAGAAGATTCGAATAGCCGATCGCCTAGCTTGTTGTCTGATTCGAATAGCCGATCGCCTAGCTTGTTGTCTGGTTTATGTCATTGTTTATTTCAAAGATCTTGAAAAGCTAAGCCTCGCCTATTCTGAAGTGCAACTGGGACCGTCTATCCTTTAATTACTTAGGACAATTTACTTCACATATTCCCCTACCCGTAAAGGAATCTGAACTTTATTGAACGTTCGAGCAACCATTCCTTGTCTCAGTGGATACCTTATCGATGCCAACACAAATGGTTTTCTAGTTTCTGCACAGAGGTTGGGTTCAACGCTTGAGGTGTCTCTGCACAGAGGTGGTGGGCGTGGTTCTTTGTTTATTACAACAACTCATTCCTTGCTTTGCAATTGCCAACGTATATGTTTTCCAACTCTCTATAGTGGTATATATTAATTTTTGTGAAATATTGGCATGCCTAAATGAACAATTTTTCCTCGGATTGAAGCGTTCTAGTCTCATTGTGCATCCTTTTTTACTTTAGAATACATTACTTCTCGATAGCTTTCATATCTCTATGGGAAGATGCATCCAATTCTTAGAAAAGAGAAGAATCATTCACATGATTCTTTTAGAGGAGAAAGAAGTGGAAGGGCTCATAAAGAAGAACTTTAAGAACTTTAGAGGCATGGGTAGGCATAATACCCATATGATCTTCAATGGGTCATATGAAACAAAGATATGTAGAATCCCATGGGAAAAGATTAAAGACAAACAAAATCATAGAGAAGAAAAAGATAAAACATCATATTTGGTGAAAGAAGACAGAGATAAAACATCATATTTGGTGAAAGAAGACAGAGATAAAACATCAGATCTGGTGAAAGGTAGAGCACTTGATCTTCTCATTATATTGTTTCCATTAAAATATATGAGTAATTGAATATTTGTTTAACACTTAGTTTGCTTCTTAGAGAAATGCATGGATGATTGACATAGGTGCAACATGGCACATGATCTTCCACATACATTTTTTTGAAGATTTCAATGAAAATGTAGATGGTATAGTCTATTTTGCAGATAAATCAAGTCTCAAACCTTTGAGAATTATGGGTCACATGAAGCAAAGACATGCAGAATCCCATGGGAAAAGATCAAAGACAAACAAAATCATAGAGAAGAAAAAGATAAAACATCATATTTGGTGAAAAAAGACAAAGGTAAAACATCATATTTGGTGAAAGAAGACAAAGGTAAAACATCAGATCTGGTGAAAGGTAGAGCTTGTTTCCCATTACAATATATGAGTAATTGAATATTTGTTTAACACTTTGTTTGCTTCTTAGAGAGATGCATGGATGATTGACATAGGTGCAACATGCCACATGATCTTCCACTTACATTTCTTTGAAGATTTTAATGAAAATGTAGTTGCCTGGACTCCAAGATTTTCCTCTTCATGATGTGTTTTATCTTATTGAGTTGTGAAGGAACTTATTGTCTCTTCTTCACATTCGATAGCAAGGCCACTCTATTTAGATCTTTGGTGGATAAGTCGAAAAAAGGAAGGATTTCAACAACATAGTCTTTATGACCGGAGTAGAAGATAGAAGATTGTATAAGTTGAAAGGGACATATGTTCATCCTTAGAATTATACATACTTCTCTCACCACAATGAAGGAACATTGTCATATAGTCTCTTATGGCATGCTAGATTTGGACACATTAATTATGATAACCTTTGTTTGTTGAAAAAGAATGGTGTTTTTGGTTTTCCTACTATTCCTAGGAATTTGAAGCAATGTGATGCTTGTATCCTTGGAAAACACTGCAAACAATCATTTCATGATTCTACTTCCACAACATGTAGAAAAATTGGATTGATACATTCTAATTTGTGTAGCCTCTTGCATGTTCCAGCTACTAATGACAATAGATATATCATGACTTTTATTGATGATTACACCAAGATGTGTTGGGTGTTGTTTTTAAAAGATAAATCATAGGATTTTGAAACTTGTAAAAAATTGCACGTATGGATCCAAAATGAAGCTCAGACTTCATACTGATAATGGAAGAGAATATACATCTAAAGAATTTGAAAATTATCTTCACTAACATGGGATTGAGCATCAAACCATAGTTCCATACAATCCTCAACATAATGATGTAGTTGAAAGAATGAATAAGACTCTCTTAAATATGGTTTATTGCATGATTTTTTTCAAAAATGTGAAATCGATGTTTTGGGCTGATGTAGTTCTATGTGGAGTTTATGTGAAAAACAAGTATCCATCTCATGCTCTTGAAAATAAGACTCCGCGTAAAATGTGGTATGACCACATTCCTTTGGTGAGGCATCTAAGGGGTCTTTGGTTCCACCTGCTATGACTTGATTCGTAAGGAGAAAAGAAATAAGCTTGATGCAAGGAGTTAGAGGTGTATCTTCTTAGGGTACTCAAATACCACCAAAGCATATTATCTTTACAATGAGGTAAAAAAGAAGCTTATTCTTTTGAGAGACATTTTTTCTTTAATCATCCAAGAACTGGATAGCTTCACTCATGTAAAGACATATCACAAATTTGATGATGATATTCCACATATTGAAGAGGGGATCCCTATTTTGGATCAATCTTTGGAATCTCCTTTTGAAGAACGATCTCCCCCTCATGGAGAAGATCCTGCCACTTCATCAAAACCTAAAGTTCATTTCGATGATGTGATTGAGAGGATTGAAAGGATGAACCTTAATGAGAATTCAACACCATCTAAGAAAACTTCACATTCAACACCATCTCAATCAGTGGACCATATAAAAAAGGTTCACTAAAGTGGTTCATAAAGATAGTTGAAAGTGGTCATCATGATGAGGTTGGAAAGACATGAACAAGTTCCACAAGACAAGATGGAGGTGATGTAGATAATCAAAACTTCAGGTGATGTAGATTATATGAATGTTTCATATGATTATGATTTGAATTTATCTACTAATTTTGAATCAACTTCCTTTGAAGAAGCCACTTTTTATGATGAGCGAAAAAGAAGCCATATAGAAGGAGTATGATTATATCATCAAGAATGGAACATGGAAGTTGGTGGACCCTCCATTTGGAGACAAACCAATTGTTTGGAAGTGGGTCTTTAAGAAAAATTACAAATCAGATGGATCACTTGACAAGAAAAAAACAAGGCTTGTGGAAAAAGGATTTCCATAGAAATAAGGTATTGATTATGAGGATTCTTTTACCCCACAAAAAAATGGGTTACCAATCGTACTCTATTTTCCTTGACAACACGTAATGGATGGAAATTTCATCAAATGTATGTGAAGACTACTTTATTGAATGGAGACTTGAAAGATAATGTCTTCATGTCTCAGCCATAAGTAATTGTGGTTTTCCCCACCCCATGCCTAGGGGTAACCAGAGGAAATCATGTCTCATGGCCCGTAATGGAGACAATGATTAGACCATGATGATGATCAAAATGTCCACAGATGAAATCCCAACAACCCCCCTCATTTTCCTCTACAACTACAAATCAACCAATTCTCATCACATCCACAACTCAGTTTATGGGAGATGTTAATCTAGAGTCACCATGAGGTATGTTAGTCCTTCTTTGATGTGAAGTGTTGTGCTTAATTTTTTGGGGATGTGGATGAGAATATTTGGTTGAAGTTGGATAATATATCATTGGCTTGGGAAGTTGTGTTTGTTTCTTTGTTTCACCTTGGTGGCCAACTTCTATGCCCTAGTCATGTGTTGTCAACTCCCATGAAAAAAGGGTACTACTAGGGAGCCCTCACAAAGGTAACATTCCATTCTCTACCATAGTTAACACTTTCCATCATGGATCCTCTAATAGTGCACTAAAATTCGGTAATGGTTCATGGTCCACTCTTTCATGAGAAGAAGAGGTTGAAGGTCGAGATGTTGATGCAGTTGCTATATGTGTGCTATAAATGATAAAGTCCACCATAAAATTCATAGGACAACTTGAGATATACCCTCTATGATAGTAATAACCCCTTTTTCTGATGCAAATGAATGCACAATCATAAAGGACCATAGCCCAGTAAAAATGAAGGAATAAAGCTTGAAACATGCAAAGGGGACTTGCATATAATAAATGGGTATTAAAATGCAATTAAGGGGTTTGAAATGAAAAATTAACCGAGGAAATGGTATCTCAAGAAGAAATCGCTCCCTCTACAAAGACACTCATAGAAATGGATTCAATGACACCATAATCCATGAAGTAAGCCCATATTCATACCATTTTCACAATTACTCTTGAAGGGTTTCCTTCTTTCATTGCTTCACTTGAGACCTATCCCTCTACCTTGGTCTTTTGTTTCGTGTCTAGGTTGGCACACTTAATAGGGTTGGATGAAGGCCCTTCTATAGTCAAAATTTCCAACTCACATGAGGTCATGAACCATTGTGATGCTTGAAGGGGATAGTTAGGTGAATTGTTTGCATGGCTTATATCTTAAGTAACCATTTACTTTGCGTGATTAAAATACTAATATCTCTTATGAACATTGGTTTACCTTGTCTTATATTCTTCTTTGTTTTGGATGGACCTAGCATGGTTCTTTGAGGGGTATCCTAGGATTTCACCCAGAACGTTGTTCCTTTATTACGGGACATTGGAATGTGTGATGTATAGTAGTGAGTCATCCAGTGACTTACCACCTTCCAACATGAGCTCTTACATATTCAGAACCTTGGAAGATGGACATATGGGCTTGATTTGAGCATATTTGGTCATGATGGAACACAGATGGGTTGAAATCCTACATGTTAAGCAGAATACCCCAGGGCTTATTATTCACTAGATTGAGGACGTTGCAAAAATAGACAGTCGAATATCACTTAGAGACGAGATGCAACCTCCTTTTCCCTAGACACAACACCCTAGATCTTGGACGTTGACCTACATTTGATGATGACGTTATCTTCTAGGGTTTGAAGGACAATTAGGCTAACGATGATGATTTGTCATGACCATGGGTGAGAAGACACACCATTTTCCTTTATTCAATCTTGGATGATTCCATGTGGCCTTGGGAGGCCTTCTCCTAGCTTTGGAAGGCTTTATGTCACCACACACGTGGCACTTATGATGTATTATTTGTATTTTATCTTTTTTTAGAGCTTAAATGAGGGTTCAACCCCACTTCTAATTTAATTTGGACATGTTATGTGAACAAAGCACTAGACCTAGATTCATATATAATGGCTAGTACTATTATTCATTTTTCTCATCACAATTCTTCACTCATTAGTGGGGTTACACTCTTAAAAATTTCACTATTTCATCCTTCCTACTCTTTTCTCTTATGCGCTATGATTGAAGGAGGGTCTTTTGTGGATGGTTTGCTCACTTGGATGGATAATTTCTACAATTAGGGTTTTATGGTCTTGATTCTTGGAGGAAGTAAGTATTTTTTTTCAATTCTATTGTTTCTTGTTGATGTTAATGGTTAAATTGCTAGCTTGTTGCAAGTATCTTGTTTCCTTGAAACCCTAAGAGGAAGACATAAGTGCTTCTCTTCCTCACAAAGTTTTGCTTGTCCAAGTTTTGGAAACATCATTTCTAGGGTGAAAATCCTAAGGCCCAAAAGTCCTTGTACTTTAGGGTTTTAACCATAGACATTTGATCCTTGACCTAAGTGAAGATAGAAGAAGGGAAAAAGACACCTAGGGCCCAAAATTTCTTGCACCCTAGGTACCTTCTTTCTCAAAGTATAAATCCTAAGGCCTCTTATCTCACAATTTGTACTTTCCCAAAGCCAAAGGAATGTGAAAACTAAATTGGCTTAACAGGAGGTTGTCCTATCACTGTCACCTAAACAATACACCTCTTTCTCTTTAGGGGTAGTACCCTAGGGGAGATGTCCCCGATGACCCGGGGGTTTGAGAAGGCTAAGGTAAGAGTATAAAGAAAATCCCACCCCTCTCACAGGTCATTCTGGTTAGAAAGTCCCAAAGGTTTTAATAAGATGAAGCAAAGTATTACTTAAGTGTACCTACCCAGAACAAGACAACAAGAAAAAAACTATTTGCAAGTACCAATTGATGTTAGTGCTTCATAAAACCATAGACTTTGAATAAAAGCATAAATTGATATAAAAGATGAAAAAACATAAATATTTATAACAACAACGTATATATAGTAATAGCTTCACAATTATGCCTCAATAAAGATTCAATAATGAACAAAAAAATGATAATCTAAACTTGACAAAATGCTATTATTTGTCAGAAGTATGATGGCAATGTAAAATCAGCTTTAACACTTGCTTTTAAGATGCTTTTGCTGATGTCATAGATGGTTGTAGCTATATTTTGCAACAACAACAAGATAATTAGTAAATTAGTCTAATCTAAGGTTAGAAATGGTTAGTAGAGATCTTGAAGTAGATGGTTTGAAAGTTATCTTCATCAATCAATCAATTGTAAGGTATGAACTAGTGCCTTTAGGGTAAATGGAGTCACTTTTGCAGTGATAATTCTTTGGGGAAAAAAATGATAATGGGTGAGCTAAAGACAAGAGGGGTGATGGTTGAGGTGTTAGTAACATAAGGCCTCAATCATCCAAAACCCTAGAAGAAAAAAGCTACTAGGAAGTAAGTAACCCTTGTTCTTTAGATAAATCTTGAAATAAAATGAAAGCTTAATGAAGAAATAGTGCTAGAGTGCTACTATGGTAGGGCTCTAGTATATTCTTCAATGGAGGTGTCTTCTAGCAAAATCAAGTAGGTGGAGAGCTATTAAGAGAAGGACAATAACATGTTCTTTTCTCCTAGGGTTTCACACTAGTAATTTCATAATCTTATAAATGAGAAGTAAAAGATGCCATAACCATTCAAAGAAAGAAGGATTGCAAATTTCTACTTACATTCACCAAGAATAATCTAGTCACAAACCCTAGTTGAAGACTTTTCACCATGAAAATGCAAAAATTCAGCAATAAAAGGTCCCTCAAAGAGTTGCGCACCACTTAGTTCAGCCAATAAGCCTTAAAAGAGGCCTAATTGCAGATCCCACACTTGTGTGAGTGAGATATGATGAATAAAAATGAGATTTTGATCTCTTATTTATACAATACAAATGACCTTTAATTACATTTTAGGTGAAAAAAGGCCGACATGGCCAGTTTACATCAAAAATCCAGTTTCACATAAAATTTACAATAAAAACCCTAATTTTGTCTTTCTAGGGTGATGCCATGCCCTTCCTAGGGTGACATTGGGCTCCCTCTTAGAACTCTAGGCATCCAAAGTGAAACGTTGGGGCTCAAAACCCCTCATGAACTTCCAGACGTGCCAATGAAATCCATCCTCATGCCTAAAACCCCAATTGGATGACGTCAAGGCTCAGAATGATGATGCCATGGAACTTCAAGGGCCAATGTCATGGTGGGAGGGAAAGAAACCTGTGGGTCCAGGACTTCCAAAGTGCCTCTGGTGGAACGTCCTCCCTTTTCTTTGCTGCAAGCCTCTGATATCTCTCTTCTGCTGGCTGTGGTCTCATCATCCATCTAGTGGGATTTTATCCCTATGGAGGTTCGAGCTAATCATATCCCCATATGTACCTCTCTGTTGAGCATGGTCCCGCAACAACAACAAGTACGCCCTCCATGGGCTCATAAGTCACAAGGATCATAGCGATGTCATTCACATCTAATAATCAAGTTACCAAAACATGTGCATTAACCCCCCCTTTTCTCAAACAAGTGCTCAAAGATGTTATGCTATTTAACAAGCTAGGTTTGGAGAGGGTTTCAGGATGTCCTATTGGGCTAATTCTCCTTAGGTGTGGGGTGTTTCCTGGTGAAGGCCAATCTAGGCCACGTAAATGCATGAGATGGTGTAAGGGATGTTTGGGCAAGGGGTGCAATGATAACAGGGAAATGTAGGTCTTACATATGGGTGCCTATGTAGAGGGTGAGCTGCACCTTGTCATGGATGAAATTGTTTCCTATCCCATTCAATGCCTTTTTAATATTTGTCTTATTTCCTTTTCTTTCAAGAGATTAGCTGGAGGACACTGCCCTGGTGTGGTGATCCGAAAAGAGCTTTTAAAGACTATGGTTCACTTTTTAAAGCATGAGTGCATTAACCATTTAGGAATTGATGGAAAGAGGAAGAATCAATGATATAACATGGAAGCCATAATAAATATGCAAATCTAAAAGTAAGCACAAAGAATCAGAAAACCATAACAAGAAAATTGTTAACATAGTTCAACAATATCGCCTACGTCTTCGGGCCTTTGTCTCAGTGGGTGAGTCTTTCTTATTTCTATTCAAAGATTCAAAAGTACATCAGAAAAGTATCAAATGGATTACAAACTGGTCTGGCTATGTTCCGTTATACCTCAATAACCCAACACAACTGACGACACTAAAATTGATTTAGCGAAGCTCTCGGAAATGGCCCGCAAAGTTCCTTTCCTGAATGACTTCCCTACATAAAAATGGATTTGAATGTCAAATTACTCATCATTTATCCTTCTCTGAAACTGTCTCCATGCTTCCAAGAACCTTTGTTTTATATAGGTTTGAATTTGGCAACAACCTCCCAACTTCCTCCCAAGATCTGGCCTCAAAAAGGGCTCGAGATCCCCCAATAATGGACAAAATCCTCCAAAAACAGGCTTAAAATCATAAAAAAATATATGATATGGTTGAAAAACCCAAAATTGGGCAAGTGTCAGTCACAACCCCCTTTCTTCGAGCTCCCATAAATATGGGGCACTTCCATATGGCCTTGGGATGAAATTGGCATGCTGTCCCCTTACCTTTCTGATCCTGGTCATGTAGCTTGGGCCATATGGTCATGCCCTTGACACTCCACGCGTTCCACAATTGGTTAGGAGATGGTCTCTAGCCCCTGGTTGGTCAAGGCTAGCCCCCACCAACCGGGGCTTATCCCCTATACCGTGACACTGCCAACTTAAATATAGATTGTGTTGTTTCCATAACAAGCCCCACGTATAGCATCATTGGTTATCACCTTAGTTTTTATGTCATTGCCCAACTCGGAGGTTGTGGGTTCGATTCCCCTGGAGGAGGAACAAAATTTTGACCCAGCCAACCTTGGATAAATCTGGGGTGCCACGTGGCTCCCTGTGATTGGGACATGTGTCACCCTGGGATTGGCTCGTATTGATGACGCATCGGTCCAGTCAGTTGTCCAATCAACACTACCACGTCACCACAGTACATGTCACGTCATCTCTGTACCTACCATGTGTCTCATTGTCATACCTGCCACATCACCACTATACCTAACACGTGTCTCACTATCGTACCTTCCACATCACCATCGTACATTCCACGTCACCTTCGTACCTACAACATCATGTACGGATTTCCACATGTCATCCGTACGGTGCCACATATCAAATCCGTAAAAGTGCCAACTCAACCTGAAAGTGTCGAATCTAAGTGACACATGTCACCTCTTGGTGAGGCCATGTCAGCATGATGACATCATGCTAACATTATCCTGCAATCATGTTGACATCACTTGTCGTGCTGCTGATGTCAGCATTGACTTTGACCAGTTGATTTTTTTTGCCTATTTGGGAATTTGATCAGAACGCGATAAATTTCAAATACAATGTTCATTCGAGGAAAACATTATATGGCCAGAATAAGTGCAAAGAGACAGACACAATGGAAATGGTTTCGTCCGATTTTGAGAACTTTTATTTTTAGGCCTTCATGGATCCATTTTGGATCAAGTGGTGACCAATGGTGACAGTGTGACCCACAAGCAATTCACAGAGATTAGAAGGTTGGCTCATGATGAGACCCAATTTCTCTTGGATATGCTACCAAGATCCACTACCCTGGCATGGTGACCAGATGAATAGTAGTGTCATACCGCTACATGCCCATGGACCTAATAGGTTGCTTCATGATGAGACCCCCTATCCACCAACTAGGTCTTGAGTTTTATTTTATTTTATGGGTCCCCCCTTTTTCTTTCTGAGAAGCCTTTTATTGTTTTATCGGGGATCCCTGGGTGAAGCATATCAAGGTTTGATCTTGTATTTTAACTTTTTCTATCTACTTTTACCCTCTAGGCCTTTAGACCCTTCTTCCGGCCACAAGGCAATGTACAACCCTTAGTAGCTTGGAAAACCCAATGCCCAAACCATTGTAGGGGATAGATGAGAGGGAAAATGATGAAAAGTGATAAGTATGGAAGGAATGGACGATGACCTTTCATAGACCCATGCAGTGGCAACTCATCCCTAAGGGAACCGACTTGTTAGGACACTATGTCATCTCCCCCAGGTATGGGAAAGTTTAAAGGCATAATGTCCAAGCAAACGTCATGAAGCAAAAGAAAATTAAATGCACATATTCAAATGTTTTGAGAATCAAAGTGACACATACCATGGTACTCGGACTCATTACCTCATGGACCAAGACCCACTTCTACTTCAGAACTAGTCCAATGGGATGGATGTTTCTACTGCTAATAGATGGGAGGCATTGAAAAAAGGATGGGCCCTTTAGGGCCAATATCAAGTCAATATGGCTCTCGGTACTCCATGTCTAGGACCCGTGGGCCTCGAGACATAATCTCCTTAGTTATCCCTAGGATAGGGGATAACATCTAGCTCCAACTCGTGGACATGTGCTCACCGTAGAGCATATGCGAACCTCAACATCTCTGGTATGACCTGCTAGATCTCAACAAAATGATCAGTAATCTCTTGGGGTGGTGATATCACCCCTGGCTCATATATGATAGAATGAAATACGAATGAGAAATCATATATACAAATGGAAATACAACTACTCTAGCATGATATGAAAATGGTATATACAATGAATGCAAATGCCTACCTACTTACCTCTACTTACCTATTGGTTGAATGATAGGTGTAGTCAAATAGCTAATGAAACCATCCTAGCAATGTCTCACAATACCTGCCTTTGTGCTTCATCATAAACCAAAACAATGATAAGTTAATAACAAAAGTAACATGAGTTAGAAAATGTATTGTATCATCGGAAATTGTAAATTCTAGCTCATGGAGGCGGGAGGGAGGGACAAAATCATGCCAATTCACACCTTTAGGAAAGTGCTCAATCCATCTAAAAAAGGGATCATGAAAAATCAGGTTCAATAGACTGACTCAAAGAGTCTGAAGGTTGGCTACCTTGGATGTCCTCACAATTTGAGGTCTGGGAAGGAACTAGCAAGAACCTTAGGGATGAATGACCATTTCTTAAGGGAAGGCTAGAAAATTGGGATAACAAACTTATTCTTGAGGTATTCAACCTAGCCTTGAATTCTAAAAGTAAACTTTTCCTCAGAGAAAAGTTAAGACAAAGGACATGCTTCCCAACTACAACTTTAGTGATATATCGAGATAAAATAGTCAAAGGGAGTTAGGAGTCATTGTCATAAGGATCATTCTTTGAGAAATCTATGTTCTCACCTTTATCAATATCCGAGCACAATGATGGCTGATAATATTCTTCATAAAATAAATTCAAGTGCTCAAAGGAATATTCATAAAAATCCTCAAGGTATGACTGAAAATCATTAGGAGAACAAATCACCAGGTCATCCTTGTGTGTCTGAAAAACATTTGTGACCATATCATATCCTTGTTGCAAAGTTTCAAATTTATTAGTAACCTCATATTATATTCGTAAAGGAAACTTTTGGAAATGTCCCTCAATGTCATAAATGGGATCCCCATCATATCCGATCACATCCCATTTACGCTTTCCGACATGTATGAATTCATCAATATTATCAACATAGTCATCAACTTTATCTTAACATGAAGGGATCAAAACATCCAAGGGATCCTCTAACACTTATTCACTTTCCAAATCATAAAATAAAGCATCATCAAAATCTTGGAAAGGGAAACAACTTATTGTGTTTACTTATTCCTGTGCAGGAGCTTCAAGGATTTGGATAACTTCATCAAATGGAAGAGAAGGCATCATTGTCTTATCCTCATGACTTACCTCTACATCTTCAAATTTACAACAAGGAGGATATATATTTCCCAAGGATTCCGTTTCTCCTTCACTCTCTGAATCATAGAATAAGGTATTATCAAAATCCTGAAAAGGAAAGTGACTAACCTCAACCTCTTCTTCTTGTGTAGGAAAAATAGGACATGGGATGGCTTGATCAGAGGGAGTAGCACACATTAATACTTCATTATTTTTTTTAATACCTCCAAGCTCTCGCTCTTCAACCAGGTCCTCATTATCCTTTCTATAAGCATGAGTATATTCTTGTTCCTTCCCATGGGATTGGTAACCTTCATCAAGACCCCCTTCCTCAACCTCTTTTTTACTGATGTCTTGTTATAAATCTTTCTGGTTTTTTTCAATAGATGTCTCAAGGGAGGGTACTCTCTTGGGAATATCTAGGGTATTTTTGGGCTCACAAACCTTGACTTATGGAACAAAGGATTGGTCTTTGAATGAGGATATGTTGGCTTCGATTTTTATATACATGTTGTAAACTTCCTATATGTTTCTAGGAGCTTCGTCTTTGATAGGGACACTTATTTGTTTTGTAAATGCTTTGGTGTAAAGAAAAAGAAGAAAGTCATGTGATGGGTGATGGCTTACTGAGATATTTTGTAATACCCTTTCAAATTTATCACGGGATTCCCTAAAAGTTTCATTCTTATTCTTCTTCATGTGATTGAGTTTGTTCAACAAAATACAAGGATCCCATTTTTCGAGGAAAAATGCTTCTAATTGATCCATGGATGTAATACTAGCATCAGGGAGGTCATGATACCATCTCTTGGAATTATCATGAAGAGTAGCAGAGAAACATTTCATTGCTAGGTCTTCAACATTGTCACTGATAGGTTGAAGTTGAAAGAAAGCATAAAAATCATGCACATGTTTATTAGCATTCTCCTCATCACTACCAGTGAATTTAGGGAGCCATTTTTCATACCTCGAAAGCATTCGTCGAGGATACCCTGGTATTTTAATCATATCCAAGGGTTTAAAATTTATTGGGTCCCATTAAGAAGCCATGTTTAGCTTAATCATTAGTGGAGTCACCAAATAATCCTTCTAGGGATCATCAAAGGGATGAGGGGATCACCCTCAGTGGAGTCGCTAGGTAAGCTTTGTAAAATGAAGGATTTTGAGGAAAGGCTTACCGAAAAGTGTTGTCTTTGAGGAGAATTGAATTAGTGTTCCCCGACAATGGCTCCAAAATTTTATCGTGCAATTTGTACTTTCCCAAAGCCAAAGACAAGTGAGCACTAAATTGGCTTAACATGAGGTTGTCCTATCACTGTCACCTAAACAAGACACCTCTTTCTCTTTAGGGTTAATACCCCAAGGGAGATGTCCCCGGTGACCTGGGGGTTTGAGAAGGCTAAGGTAAGAGTATCAAGAAAATACCACCCCTCTCACATGTCATTCTGGTCAGAAATTCCCAAAGGTTTTAATAATATTGTAATGATCCCAAGCCAATTGTTTCGCTTGGAACCACTAACTAACCATTGATTTGATTATTGTTTGTTGTGTATGCAGGTTGGCCATGAATATTTTGGCCTTAGGGTTTGTTCCAATTATTTAAATAGTGTACATAAAAGATCTATCCAACACATGCAACATCACAATAATACTTAAGATATGGAAAACACAAGCATATATCTGACCTTTATTATGAAAAGTATGAACCAGATACAATATAGAGAAGATCTGGAATAGTCCTCAGATGGCTCCAATAGATAATAGATATGAGCCGCTACAAAATTATCCCACTAATACAAAATATTCCCCCAAAGGCTGAATACAATTTGAAGACCCAAGGTGACAACAATAGGTGAACGTTCAACCCCCCTGGGGCTGCTGGTACGTCCTGCTGGCTGAAAGGGATCAATATTTTGGCCTAGCTGAAGGAGATGCTCAAATCATGCCAAAATCCACTAAAATGTAGATTGGGACCAAGGAAACCCCTCCCGAAAGTCTGAAGCTCAAATACTCAATCCTTCTCCATCAATGATTGAAACCCTAATGCAGGTTGTGCCCTCCTGAAGCCCTTAATAGCTCAATAAGTCGTTCTGAATGAAGGACATCTCCAAAACCTATGAAACTCTCTAGAATGGTAGATTGGGCTGTGGAAACCCCTTAGGAGATGTTTCAGGTCCATATTCTAGGTAGAGCTCCCTAGACCTGAGAAATACTGAATCACAGGACGTCCTCCTTACCTCAAGGATGTCCCAATTTGTAACTGAAGATTTGATGGTGATAACTCTTCAATAAAACCTCCAAAATGATGGTCAATAACCTACAAATGGAACCCAAGTTTCGGAATACCCCCAAGCTCTCCTGATTGGCTGGATCAAACTCTTCTTCAAGATATGGTGCGCCCCTGCTGGAAGTTCCTGAACAGTATGACCCTGCTTCTTTCCTGAATCGATAGGTGGATCTATAATGAGTGTAGAATGGTGTGGGTGGAGTATTTCATCCTCAAGACCAATCTTGGAACAAGGTGAGTGGGTCTTTCACCACTGAGTTGCTCACAAGGGTTTGTGACAGCAAAACCTCAAACTGTATGCTCAAGAGCAATAACAAGAAAATACCAAAATCCAAAATGCCTAATAGGTGTGCCCTAGCCTTCCCTTTATACTTTTTCTTCTATTTATTTGTTGAGTTAGATTTAACTCCTAGGGTTACTCCTCCAATGCTTCTATTTCTACATTGAGTTATCTTTTAACTCTTTTTCACCTTTTTATCAAGTCAACCTAGTAATATAACTTTTAGTTGGGTTGACCCTTCCCCATAGTGTGAGACTATGACCTAGTGGGGATGCCTAGGTCACTTAGTCTTCTCAATATCTCTTCAACAAGAGGTGGGGGACATTACAGTCTCCCCTGCTAGAAATTGCTTGTCCTCAAGCAATTCCAAACCTGTTTCTCTCACCACTTGTTCATTTTCTCACGTGGCATCCTCAATGGGTAGATCCTTCGACCTGATCAAGTACTCTTTGATGCTTCTCTTCCTGGTCCTCTTCTCCCAAACCTCTAGTATCTCTTCTGGAATCAAAACAAGCTGCCCTTCTTCATCCATGGGAGCTAGTACCTCGATGGGTGTGATGTGTTGGTCGATGGCCCTCTTTAGGCAGGACACATGGAAGACATTGTGTATCCTACTGCCCTGTGTAAGTTCCATCTCATAGGCTACGACCCCTATTTTCCTGCTAACTTTGTATGGCCCAAAGAAACGTGGTTGTAGCTTCTTTTCTCAGCTTCTCTTTATAGAAGCTTGTATGTATGGTTGGCCTTAGATAGACTAAGTCACCAACCTCAAAAGTACGCTCAACTATGTGCTTGTCTGCTTGGACCTTTTGTTGGTTCTGTGCTCTCTGTAGATGATCCTTCAGATCCTTGAGAATGTCTTGGCTTTGTTGTACCCAATCCTATACCATAGGTGCCCTACTGTCACCAAAAAAAATCTCCACAAAAGACAGTGGATCATAGTTGTACAAGGCCCTGAAGGGTGACATGCCTATGGAAACGTGTTGGGTGGTGTTGTAGCAATATTTTCCTAAGTGCAACCATCTGACCCATGCCTTCTGCTGCCCTACTACATAATTTCTGAGCTAGCCTTCTACCCATTTGTTGACTATCTCGGATGGGTTGAAGGTTGTTTTCATCAATCAATCAATTGTAAGGTATGAACTAGTGCCTTTAAGGTAAATGGAGTCACTTTTGAAGTGAAAATTCTTTGGGGAAACAAATGATAATGGGTGAGATAAAGAAAAGAGGGAGGATGGTTGAGGTGTTAGTAACTTAAGTCCTCAATCATCCAAAACCCTAGAATAAAATGATACTAGGAAGTAGGTAACCCTAGGCCCTAACAATTTTCCTTCTTCAATAGATCAAGCTTGAAATAAAATGAAATATTAATGAAGAAATAGTGCTAGAGTGCTACTAAGGTGGGGATCTAGTATATGCTTCAATGGAGGTGTCTTCTAGCAAAATCAAGTAGGTGGAGAGCTATTAAGAGAAGGACAATAACATGTGCTTTTATCCTAGGGTTTCACACTAGCAATATCATAATATTATAAATGAGAAGTAAAAGATACCATAACCATTCAAAGAAAGAAGGATTTCAGATTTCTACTTACATTCACCAAGAATAATCTAGTAACAAGCCCTAGTTGAAGACTTTCCACCCTGAAAATGCAATAATTCACCAATAAAAGCTCCTTCCAAGAGTTGCACACCACCTAGTTCAGCCAATAAGCCTTAAAAGGGGATGAATTTTAGACCTCACACTTGTCATGTGAGTGAAATATGATGAATAAAAATGAGAGTTTGATCTGTTATTTATACAATACAAATGACATTTAATTACATTTTAGGTCAAAAAAGGCCGACATGGCCAGTTTACATCTAAAATCCAGTTTTACATAAAATTGACAATAAAAACCCTAATTTTATCTTTGAGGGTGATGCCATTCCCTTCCTAGGGTGACGTTGGGCCCCTTCTTGGAGCGCTAGGCCTCCAAAGTGAAACGTTGGGGCTCAAAATCCCTCAGGAACTACCACACGTGCCAACCAAAGCCGTCCTCATGCCTAAAACCTCAACTGGATGACTTTAAGGCTCATAATCATGACGCCATGGGAATTCAAGGGCCAATGTCATGGTGGGAGGGAAATACCCCCCTGGTTCCAGAACTTCTAAAGTGCCTCTGGTGGAACGTCTTCCATTTTCTCTAATGCAAGCCTCTGGTATCTCTCTCCCCATGGCTAGGGTCTCAACATCCATCTAGTGGGATTTTATCCCTATGGAGGTACAAGCTAATCATCTCCCCATATGTACCTTTCCATTGGGCATGGTACTGCAACAATAAAAAGTACACCCTCCATGGGTTCATAGGTCACAGAGATCATAGAAATGTCAATCACATCTAATAATCAAGTTACCCAACATGTGCATTATACCTCCCTTTTCCCAGACAAGTTCTCAAAGACATTATGCTATTTAACAATCTAGGTTTGGAGAGGGTTTCAGGATGTCCTATTGAGATATTAGGTGTGGGGTGTTTCCAGGTGAAGACCAATCTAGGCCATGTAAATGCATGAGATGGTGTAGGGGATGTTTGGGTAAGGGGTGCAGTGATAACAAGGAAATGTAGGTCTTACCTGTGGGTGCCTCTGTAGAGGGTGAGTTTCACCTTGTCATGGATTAAATTGTTTCCTAACCCATTCAATGCCTTTTTACTCTTTTTTTTATTTCTTTTTCTTTCAAGAGAATAGCTAGAGGACACTGCCCTGACGTGGTGACTAGTGGTGATAGTGTTACCCACAAGCATTTCATGGAGATGAGAAGTCTGGCTCGTGATGAGACCCCCTTTCTCTTAGCTATGACACCAAAAGCCACTAACCTGGTGTGGTGACTAGATGAATAGTAGTGTCATGCCACTATATGCCCATGGACCTAATAGGTTGGCTCATGATGAGACCCCATATCCACCAACTAGGTCTTGAGTTTTATTTTATTTTATGGGTCCCCCTTTTTTCTTGTTGAGAATCCTTTTATTGCTTTCTAGGGGATCTTAGTGAAGAATCTCAAGGTTTGATCTTGGATTTTAACTTTTTCCAACTAGTTTTACCCTTTGGGCCTTTAGCCCCTTCTTCCCACAAGGCAAGGTACAACCCTTACTAGCTTGGAAAACCCAATTCCTGAACCAATGTAGGGGATAGATGAGAGGGAAAATGATGAAAAGTGATAATTCATGGAAGGAATGGACGATGAACTTTCATAGACACACCCAGTGGAAACTCATCCCTAAGGGAACCAACTTGTTAGGGCATTTTGTCATCCCCCCCAAGTATGGGCAAGTTTAAATGCATAATGTCCAAGAAAACTTCATGAAGCAAAAGAGAATTAAATGCACATATTCAAATTTTTTGAGAATCATAGTGACACATACCATGATACCCAGACTCATTACCTCATGGAGCAAGACCCATTGCTAGTTCAGAACCAGGCTGATGGGATGGATGTTGCTACTGCTTCTAGATGGGAGGCATTGAAGAAAGGATGGGTCCTCCAGGGACAAGCTCAAGTCAATATGACTCAAGGTACTCCATGTCTAGGACTTGTGGGCCTCGAGACATAATCTCCTTAGTTATCCCTAGTATAGGGGATAACAAGGCCTAAACATGCTTGCACCTTAGGGTTTAGACTTTACCTCTTTTGTTTCACATAGATCAATATTCAAGTTTAATGCATTTGAGACTCCACAGGCCCTATAAGGGAAAAAAACATTGATCTAGGAGTTTTATTGTGGCTATAATCGTTGTTTACTAACTTTACTAACCTTAACCCCAACAAACTTCAAGTTTCTTTTTGTTATTATAAAATTTTGCTACAACCACTGAAAACTACATTGAATTGTTGCATACATCTATTTATAAGTGGCCTAACTTGTTCACAAATTACTTCTAGCTATTGGATAATTTTATGCTTGATGAATACTTACTTTCCATGCTAAATTGCTGCATTTCTGAGAACTTTTTATTGTTGTTGTTGCAAATCTTTTATTTCTATCATATAATATTTTATTGTTGTAATTTGCAACAACCATAACAATTATACTTTTCTAGTGTCTTAATAAGTCATTATTCCATGCTTTAGCTTGGTAATTGTCAATATATTCTACAAATTGTTCATTGTCTCGTACAAGTAGAACAATTACCCTGAAACTACGCATTTACTTCCTAGACCTAGACTTGACTAGCAAGTGACCAAGATAGGGGTGGTAAGATTGGTTGTATCTTGTTATTTGATCCCTTGATGTCATCAAGGAATCCTCCCTTGTGGTGGGCCCTTCCATCACTAAAACAAGGGAAGATTCTACTTAGGTGATAGTGGTAGTTTCTTACCCAGTTACATAAGATTTGGGGATCTTGTGGAGGGATTTGCACAAGTACAAATCCTATGATAACAGTGGTGAAGGGACAAGAAAATAATTATGCAAGATCATAAAATCTTTATATGGAATGAAACAATCACTGTGAGCCTGGTAAGAAAACCTAATTGAGCATCTTCTAAAGTTGAATTTCAAGCAATTTAATCTTTATAACACAATTTTATTTGTTAATAAAGTTGGAAAAAATGTTGTATATATTGTAGTGTATGTAGATGATTTTCTGATAACAAGGAACAATGAAAGCTATATTGCATCCATAATAAAAGAGTTGAAGCAAGGATTTGAGATGAAAAATTTGGGACATATTCACTACTATTTGGGCATTGAAGTGACTCAAAATCCAAAGTACATATTCATCTCCCAAAAGAAGAACATTGGAGAATTGTTGAATAAGTTTGGCATGGATGAGTGTAACCTTGTATTTACTCCGATGGAAAAAAAATTGAAGCTCATGTCAAAAGAAGGGAATGATTTTGAGGATGCAACCAAGTACATACAGCTTGTGGGAAGTCATATCTGCCTTACCACCACTAGGCCAAATATTTCATTTTTTTGGGGGATACTTTCCAAGTTCATGAAAAACATTGTGAAGAACACTAGTCTTCTACAAAAAGAGTTCTAAAATACTTGAATAAAACTCAAGATTCCAGGAGATTCCACAATAGAGGTAGAATATGTGGTAGTTTTAGAAGCAACAAAGGAGATTGTGTGGCTTAGGAAAATACTTGAATATTTGTAGGAAAAATAAGTGAATTCTACTCCTCTTATGGTTGAAAATATTTCTGCAATCAACCTAGACAAGAATCCCATATTCTATGATTCAACCAATCACGTCAACACAAAGTATCACCTGATTTGATATCATGTATAGGCCAACACTATTCACTTGATACATTGTTCCTTAAATGATAATTTTTTTTACATCTTAATCAAGCACTTGGAAGAGAAAAAAATAAAATATTCATAATGATGCTTGGACTCACAAACAACCTTTCAAATTAAGCTGGGGAATGTTGGATACTAATCCTCATGATTATGGTATTTTGTAAATAATATTTAGGAGAAATATGAGGAGTCATAGGTGAATAGAAACAATCATTCAAAACTTTTGGAAAATGAAACCAAAGGTAACTTTGTATTGTATTTGTAAATGTATTATGTTAATGAAAATCATTTCTGGAGTTTCACATTCTCTTTGCCCATACTTGGCCTGACAAAATTAAATCACCAAATTCCATAAAAACTAATAGGAAAATGGAAATTGATTGGCATAGTTATGCTTCTCTTAAATATTATTAGTCAAACAATATGTACAAGTGTTTGATGTACATTAATAGGTCATATTTAAGTAGTACCATGACCACTGTGAAAAACACCACCAACATGGTGTTGATGTTTGTACAACACCGGGAAGATATTCTTCTATATTAACAATTAATAATATATATAATAAGTAATAATAATAATAAATAGTTATTTATTATCCAAGGGACAAAATCGTTCATGGATGGTCACCATATGTTCTCTATATATGGAACACACACATTGATCATATCTCATATCATGTGAAGAAAAACATGGTATCAGAGTGGTACTGGGCTTGATTCCCTCACAGGAGGGCCCAATGAGATGAAAAAAAACCATGAGAGTAGGAGAAAAGATTATTTGTTATTTATGGGAGCTGGATGAGTCATGAAATGCATGAGTTCCTACGACTGTGGGGTCAACTGATCTTCCTCCTCCTCATATGGGAAAAGTGAGAGAAGGGGAGTCATATTCATGGAATGAAGATTCATTCTGGTTGAGATCCATTTGGGTAAGGACTGGTTGCATCTTCAATTCCCAAGGGATCGGAGGCTGGGATTTAGATGATTGTGGAGGAAATCTGCAGAGAGTCATATAATGGAAATCACAAAAGTGGAGTTCGAACTTCTGGGAGGAATAGTGAAGCTTGACCCATATTTAGTTACGTTGGAGAATGGTTACAATATTCCAATGCCAGTGGTTCCAAGTTATGATGCAAATAATATCAATAGTCTCCACCCTTGCGAGTCCCTGGAGTGCACAACCAACATGAATGCGGTGTGCCCGAAAAAGTTTCAAGAGAGGAAGAAAGGGAGCATAGTTACTATGTGCAAAGGTCATTGCGATGGATATATTTTGAGTCCCCCTACATTCAACAAGGTATTTTAGAAGGTCTGGTCTCCCTTTTTCATTTCTTTCTTATCCAAAAAGACTCGGATTCCATGTAAACATAGGCTACGGTATACATGGTCGGTGAATCCCTTCTTCACATTGGGGCCTCTATGATTTATAAAAACATCGTAATAATAATCGATGGTGTACTCCATCACCAATTGGTTGATGGAGAGCTTTGATGATTGATGCAAATCGCAAGAGAGGAAACGAGTTTCAGAAATTTTGGGGCAAATGTAATGAAAGAGACGAGATGAGTTTCAAAAATTTTGGGGCAAACTGTAATGAAAGAAAATATATTTCTAGACGAACGTTCCCCTATAACACTTACTATGCTATAATGTTCCAACGCATTTGATATTTTAAAGCGTAGATGATATCTATTATCTTTGAGTTCATGTGGGCCCCACCACATGCAGTGTGTGGGTCCGCTTCAAGTCTAAGCATTGTGTGAAAACTATTTGAGGGTTTGAGTGACTCTTATAAATAATAAAATTTATGAAAAGGGGTCATTGAGAATTGAAGCATGATTTTTTTGAGACGAGGGTTCCACCAAATATGCAGTGAGGGGAGTTGGGACAACTTTATTCCAACTAGATTCTAGAACCAAGACATTGGTTCCATGAGGAAACCTAAATATGTCTTGGAGACATTGGTTCCATGAGGGAACCTTGATGTGTCCTAGAGATGCTTGAGGAAACATCATGAGACGTTATCCTCGGAGGATCCTATATGGACTAGTAGGAGAAAATGTGGAATTCATCCTGACATGCCTAAAACGGTCAGACAAAGGAACCAAGACATTGGTTTCATGAGGGAACCTTGATATGTCTTAGAAGTGTATTCCATGAGGGAACCATGATATTTATAGTATGGACACAGTTCATGAGTGAAGCCTAAGGTTGGACACTTTAGGATATTTGGGTGTCTAGTATAAATTCATGTACCCCCCCAAAAAAGGGTACATTTGTGCAGTAGAGTGAGTCTTCAAAGGCATATCAGATCTACATCCTTGGTCAGAGACAAATTGATGTGAGAAAATATGTTACCTTTGAGGAGGAGGTATCCTTCAGGAGATCTAGAGGATATCACATGGATATTGATAGTGAGAGACAGGAAGAGATGGTGCCTTCTCCCCCTCACCCTCTAGAAGTTTAGAGGGAGACAATTGATCCTATTGATCAAATTGATCCCATTGATCCTGTAGCTCCATTTGATGTTCCCCGAGATATTGTAGTAGTTTGAAAGAGACCTACATGGGCTCACCAAACTCTACAGGAGGAAAAAGGACATGAAGCTCCTCATGGTACCTTCCAAGAGAGAAATATACCTCACATATATCTGTGTTATACCATAGCTATGAGTCACATCATTGATTTTGATCCTTCCTGTTATGAGGAGGCATCTAGTCAACCGATATGAAGATATGCCATGATGGAGGCGTATTAGTCCATCATGAAGAATGATGTGTGGGATATTGTTCTAAAACCTAAGGGGGAGTCTATAGTGACTTCCAAGTAGATCTATAAGATCAAACACATAGATGAAGGGAGAATCAAGAAGCACAAAATGAGATTTGTTGCTAGATGATTCTCTCAGGTGGAGGGAATAGATTATGAGGAGACATTTTCTCCTATTGCTCGATACACTTCTATTCGAACGATTATTTACCTTGCAACATCCATGGGTTGGAGAATACATCAAATGTATTTGAAGACAACCTTTCTCAATGGAGATATTGAGGAATAAGTATACATCTTGTATCTTGATGATTTCATGATACATGAGAAGGAGTCTCATGTGTGAAAGTTGAAGAAGGGCTTGTATGTATTTCAACATCGATTTTGTTTTATGAGTTGGTTTGAATTAGTATGACCGATTGGGTTTGCTTTCATTTAGTTATGTTCGAATAGATTCAAGAAACGATTATGTTTTGTTTTGAATGATTATTTTCGTTTTGGATTATGATTGCATTCGATATATACAGAAGATTTGTTTTCTAAACTCGGACACAGCTATGTTTTGATTGATACGATTTTGCATTAGCATATCGATTGTGTCGGCCCTAAGTTAGTTCGATTCATTTCTTTTGGTTTGATTTTGAAATGATTCTGTATGTTTGAATTAGCATAGTCTTTTATGTATGCAACGCATCAATATCAAAGATTGGTTTGATAAATACAATGTAATCTATTGATTCGAATAAACAACTCTGTTAAGTTTTGGATTGACATATTTTGTCTGTATTGAATTCGTATGAAAGATTTGGCTAAATCAATTGTCAATCGATTCTGTCTGCTCCGAATTGGTAATAAAAGTTGTGTGACAGATCGTACATATCCTGTTATCATTTGATTAATTCAATTACGATTTCATTTGTTTCAAATTGACATAAAGAATCTGGTTACATATAGCATGAACAATTTGTTTTGTTTTCAATTAGTAATTAAAATATTTGTTTAATAGGTCCAATATATTTCTATTAGTTTTGGATTGATTTAAAACGGTTCTGTTGTCAAATTAGACCAGCTACAGAATCGCAAGATTCTGTAGCTAGTCTTAAAAATTAGATTTTTGTTAATTTTATCAATAAAACATTATCTAAACTTGTGTATTCTTGTCTACCTTCAGGTACCTACGAATTTCATTGACAAATTGGACATACTGTGGCAGTTTAAATATAGTTTTGTTTTAACTTGTTAGTTATAGGTAGAAATAGAGAAGACTTGGGAGATTGTTCCCAGATTTTTGTAAACTGCTTTGATAATTCCCACAGGGATGTTTTACCCTATGGCCTTTAAATACTTGTTATTTTTTGTAAAAGACCCATCATCACTGTTGGGAGAACAAGACTATGGAATTATGATGATACATACTTGAATGGAAGTCGATCTTTTGTAACAGCTTTAGCTTTCAATTCATCATACTTTCGTTCAGGTTATGTGCATTTTAATTTGTTATTAAATCATTAACTACTTTAGATATCAGGACTTATTACAGGTTAATGTGTTGTGATTTAAATTCTATCCATGTCTTATGTATCTTAGTTTTAGCACAACAATTACTCCGTTTCCATTTAATGAATAAAGGTTTATCTACTTCATTAAATAAATTGTTTTTCTACAGATCTCCACACAGGGATTTATCTCACTGTGATGATTTGTAAATCATAAGATTGTTGTCGGTTTTATGTCTTGTTTGTTCTGTCATTTATATTCAAAGAGCACTGCTGCTTCTTGTTTACGAGAAGTTTGTGGAAAATCTGGTGCGGGTTTCCTCCCATCGAATAGATGAATCGAATACTGTGCACAGGACAAATAGGAAGCGTTATTTCAGGTTAGTTCTTTATTTGTTATTTAATAGTTAATAAATCTGAGAACTCTCATTAGTTTATATTGATACATAGTTCAGATTTATAGTTAGGATTATTTTTTTAATTGCCCAGTTTAGATAGTTTTCATTTTATTCCTTTCTCATAAAATTATAAAAATAAAAAAACAATAGTTTTGCTGTCATAGGATAGTTTACAAAAGATTTTTGCAGGTTTTCATTTAAAATATGTAATCTGTAAATATTGTACATTTGTGATTAAGATTTAATTGTGTTGATAGCTGATAATTAAATATTGTTGTATAAAATTAGACAGTAAATTGTATATATATATTTCAGGTTTGCTTTTTTAGTTTGCTTTAATTGTTGTTTTCATTTAGATTAGTTCCTTTAGTTCAGTTTTCTTTCGTTTTCCTAAGACTTAGATCGGCCAACAGAGCTGCTAAACCCGTCGGGGTGGATCATCCCAAATGGATTGGGTTATTTAGACAACCCCGAACCGGATCCACTCCTCCAGTTGACGAGCGTGCAATTTCGCCTGTCAAAAAATGGCGCTAGAAGGAGGGCTTGACTGACAAGCTAGCCTTGTAGGAGCCTTTATTTTAAATGTATTCAATTTCCCCGATGGCTCCCCAAATCACTGTGTTGGAATATGCTTTCAACTTCTCATTACCCGATGTTCCCAACGAGACAGTCTCTCGCTTGTCCAAACTCACCTTTGATGGTGGAGGCAATATATCTGCTAAAGACCACCTTAACAAGTTTTGGTGCAAATGCATCAAACATGACATCTCAGATTTAGGAGTTTTATGCAGATTGTTCACTTTTAATTTTAGAGGTCGAATCAAACATTGGTTTGAATCCTTTCCAGCATGTTACATTTTTGATTGGTTTCAATTTGTAGATGAGTTTCTAGATGCTTTTGAAATTTATGATTTTGATCAATTATGTGAAGAATTTCATACTTCGCTAATCAACGACGATTCATCTTCAGAAGATTTTTTGACAAGAGTCTATCATATCCTCTGTAAATTTAATCTCGATGACATGTCATTAGCATTAGAACTCTTCTATGATGCTTCCATCCCTTCCATCCAGTCATGTTCAATCACGAATAAAGAACCAATTGCAAATCCTATCACTCAAATGCAAGAAAAATCTTCTTCACAAGAAGAGAAAAAATCTTCTGATAATGTTGAACAAGCTAGGGAGGTAGAATCTATTGATCAGGCTCTTATTGACAACCAAATTGGTTTTTCCTTTGAATCATTGTATTTTTAGTCTAAGACTAGTATGGAAGATGATTCGTTTCTGGCTCAAGGTGAATACCC
>ML793454.1:294861-304958 GCA_009831015.1 Picea engelmannii | reverse complement strand
GAAGAAACCTTAAACCTTCACCCTCAAAATGCACTTTGTTCACAGGAAAGACTAGATGTTGGTCACATAAATTTTGAATTATCTATCACACAAAAGGAAAATCCAGATGATCATATTATGTTGAGGAATTCGTCACCAAAACATAGTAAGAGTTTTAAAGAAAGTGAAGAGAATTGTCTTGAGAATACCATTGTCGAGTATCATAGTTCAAGAGATTCTTTTCATCTGCTTATTTCTGATTCCTTTTATTCTTTATATCCTGACCTATTCCTAGATTCGGGTGGACTTGACATCTTACCTACAACATCCTACTCTTTTCCACCACAATCATATCCTTTCGATATGCTAAATTTTGGTGAAGTCAATTCTAGACCTAACATTGATAAACTTGGATTTGATGCTTGTTCACTTTCATCACTCACATGGGAAAAGGACATGTTGCGAGATGATTTTACACAGCTTATTGTTGAAAAAGACAATGCACTATATTTTATGGAGATCAAACATTCTAAGTTTCATATTCATTCTTTGGTTAGCTCAAATCTTAATGTTTATACTTCACATTTTGAAATGATCAATCTCATTGAAGGAAACATTCAAACCAATGATCCAATTGATTGCATGAATCCCCCTATGATGAGTTTCCCATTGATATATTCGTTTCATCAAAGTCATGGTTTGCATCCCCATTTTTGTGACAGGATCTCAGGATGGCTTGAATATTCTTATATAAAACAATTTCATAATGAAGATAAAGTTGCTCTTGCTTTGTTTCTACCTAAATATCTTGGAAGTAGGCATGACATATTTCTTTTGGATCCTCCATGTGAAGAAATTAATGAACACTTAGAGAATTGTCAGGATGATGGGGCATTTCAGCCTTGGCTAATGGTCATTTCATTTCCTCGTAATCTTGACAAGTTTTTTGAACTTACCTATGCTTGCCCATGCCATTATGACCCTTATCACGACAAGATTGCACAATGGCTAGAGGATTCATACATCAAGAATATTCAAGGGAATGGTAAGATCGTGCTTACTTTGTTTTTAGATGATGATTATGAAGGTAAGAGTGATATGTTTCTATCATTTGTTGATATATTCCATTCTTATTAATAATGTTTGATTTTTTTTCCGTTGCAGGATTGGAGTTACTCCGATGGCTACATTGGAAGCATGACTTCATGTAGTATCCTGATTTGTTTAAAAGTTAGGGTAGGTTTAGGAATAGGTTTTCTTTCAGTTTTATTTCTCACTAGTTCTCTTTGTAATAATGCAGTCATGAACGCAAGTGGGCGCACCACGAGAACCATAATACGGTTGTTGTCAGGGAAGTCCCCTTGATCTTTTTCTCTTTGCTTTTAGTTGAACATTTATTTTCAAAAACGCGGTATCGTCATGAAAATATTAAATGGAAAGTAAAGAGATAAATGAATCTAAATCAACCCTGACCCAAGGTACCACGAGTAGGACTGCTTTCCCATCAAACAAGATTTTTTCTACTTTCTTTCAAGGATTTGTTGCATGAGGTTTTCAGATGCACCTTCTGTACATATTTTTTGTGTGTGGATTTCTTTGCTTTCAAATCTTTCTTCGCTGGTGTGTTTTGATTTCTCCCTTATGCTTACCAATTTTTGTTGTTGAAATACTCATACCTGCATTATGAACTATTCAGACAAAGAAAACAGAAAATTCTTTCTCTGAAATGACTGCTGAAAATTTGTCTAAACATCAATTATAATATACTTCTGAAATTTACATCTGTGTTGAAAATACTGTTGTTTGAAAGAAGTTAATTGATTTCGATCTGTGAGTAAAGCCTTTAACGATCATCCATTATCTTCTTACGCTGTCCCTGTTCCTTAAGGGAACGAATCAGAAGATGTTTCCCTGTTTTAGAAGGTTGGTTCTGTAAATAAACCATCTCTTGATCTTAATGAAGGACAGTTCTAAATTTTTTTGTCGAGGTCTGTAAAAATATGTTTAAAATATCATAATTTTCAGCGTCACCCCGCTCAATTATATATCTTTAAAAATTAAATAAATCATAAAAGAGTTGTGGGACGTGCTTGTAAACCCGCCAGGATGCTGAACAGGTCTGCTGGCAGCGAGTAAATGCATGCATGACGCCAAGACAACTTCGTCGGGGTACTGAATAGGCCCGCTGGCAGCGAAGCAATGTTTGGTATATGAAAATTCGTAAGTATGAAATCTATTGACCTTAAAATGTCCTTTATTCTGATCTGGAACTTCTTGGTAGGATGCATATATTAGAGTGGGTTAAATGGAAACCCTGTCGAGGCTATGAACGCTTGCTGGCAGTAGTGGCTCTGTCAACAATATTGGGGATTTTATCTTTAATATCGTGGCTCGCTTGTCTTAAGACTGTTATCAGTTTTCATCCTTTAAACACTGCTGGAGTATTTGATTACTGATGATGTTTAAACAATTTTCTGGTTGTTTTTGAGTTAGAATTATTCTCATTATCATAATCTGAATTTGTTCTTATGACAGAGATAACTGCTTCTACTAGTGTGTTGCCATTGTTGGCAGCCATTTCACTTTTTTATCCTTTCCTTATGAGCTGCCTACCCAAGTGTTTTGGAACCCTTGATTTTCATCACAATCTTTGAATAAAATAACACTATTATTTTGCGCATTTGCACAACTGCCTTTGTTCCCGTTTTCACGACTGCAAGCGTGAAAACTTTGATTTCGAAGTCACGTCAATGGCATTAAAATCGCCATTGGATTATTATGGTCACTCTTGTCTATGTGTTCATTGCATTTCCAATTCATTTATGTTCACACAGTTGACAAGACACCAAAACCTTACTCATTTGACATTTTTTTGTTGTTAATATGATTTCATTTTTATGAGACTGTGATGGTATTCTAATGATTGTGATTGAGTCCTTCATTCAATGGTGGTTTGATTGATTTTGATCGAATCCAATGGTTTCGTATCAACACATTAACATGGTGATTAGACCCTTAATTCAATGGTTTCATACAAAGCATACGTTTTATCATTGAATCCTTGGTGCTATATTCAAAACATTGTTTTGATTTTAAAACCATGCAAATACTAATGCTTGTGCAAACACGCAGGTCGACTCATCATAGTTTTCAATGGTTGTTTTATTGACATTGCAATAGTGATTTGAATCACCATATGCATCGTCGATTGTATGGTTGGATTTGACTGTTTTGCATGGGTTGATTTCGTTCCACCACTCCCGCAACCTTTGGCATTAATGTCTACCTGCTATCCTGGGTTACCTCTGTTGGTTTTGGGGAAATCCCTGATCTTTCGATCCTGCGTTTACCCTGTCCAAACCCTTTCCTGTTTACCCGGCTCACTGTGTGCTCTCGTCTATGGCACTTGTGGTGCGCATAGAGCCTAATGGCAGCCAAACACTCATGTTATTCGACAATGCTCGTAAGGATTTGGAAAATAGTGGCGGGCTGGTGTTTATACAAATATTTGAGGGTTTCAACCTTTCGGTTGCCCAACAGTTTTCCCTCACCTTCGATGGCTACAGGGCTAAGGTCGGAGACATACAACTCGAGCTAAATGAGGAATTCCTAAGCTAAGCTACAGGACTACCAGCTACAGGGCAAAGGTGGTTTAAAAATTCCAAAGTGGACGAGGTGTCGTGGCCGCTCCTAGTCACATCAAGGAAGATTGTTAGTTGTGATAGAGGTATGCCTGTCACTGCCCTCAAACCCAGGTGGCACAATCTTTTGGCAATTGTTAAGAAGTTTGTGACCTGTGAAGGGCGTTATGGCTTGGTATTTCTATATCATCTTCGGTTATTGATGAATTTTATAGACTACCCTCTGAATATGCCGCATTATCTCTTACGTAGTCTTTACAAGATGTCCAAATGATTTAAGCATGAGAAATATAATAGCATCCTTTTCCATCACTGCTTGATCAAAGTCATTATCGTTCATCATTTGAGCCTTAGTGGTGACTGTTGGCAAGCCTTCCTATCAAGGAATGGATTTTCCACCCCCGAGTGTGTCCAAGTGGACAAGGTTGTGGTTACTGAAACTCTGGTTGTGCCAGTCGTGCCACATCCTACCCTGCTACCCCCTGTCAAACCCTCGGATTGCCCCAACCTTGACCTACCCGATACCATGGCCGACCCATGTACTAAAGACAATACTAAGGCCATCAAAAGGCATGTGAGGAAGAAATTCAAAGGTGATACTGGTGTTAACAGTAAGGGAAAGAAGAACGCACGATGGATATCCAGATGTGCTAGGAACAAGCCCAAGTAGAGCACTGACCAAAAGCCTATCATCTTGAGCAAGGATTCAGACTCTGATATTGAAAATTTCTTAGCCGAGGAATACCCTTACTCTCATGGCCTTTTCTCTATGGAACCCTATGACTATGTTTCCAACTTACCTCCATGCCTCAAGAATGATCCTAAATACTCGGAAATTAAGCTTCACAGTGGTACCCCTGGTAACTTGAAAGAACCCTCGCCTGTAATGCCAAGGCCCAATCAACCACCATGTACCCAATGTAATTCTTGGCTTGAAAGTTACTACACGGATGTTCCCCTGTTGCAATCTAATATTAAATCATTAGAGGAATGAGTTACAGTGCCGTCAAAGGAGAACGACAGGCTACAAGCCAACGAGAAGAAACAAAAAACCACCGATTCAATTGTCTTCAGAAATGTCGAGGCAGCAACGACCTTTGTCAATTCAAAGTTATCATGATCGAATCATTTTCTTACTGCCCAGGTATGTATTTCAACATCGATTTTGTTTTATGAGTTGGTTTGAATTAGTATGACCGATTGGGTTTGCTTTCGTTTAGTTATGTTTGAATAGATTCAAGAAACGATTCTGTTTTGTTTTGAATGATTATTTTCATTTTGGATTATGATTGCATTCGATCTGTACAGAAGATTTGTTTGCTAAACTCAGACACAGCTATGTTTTGATTGATACGATTTTGCATTAGCATATCGATTGTGTCGGCCCTAAGTTAGTTCGATTCATTTCTTTTGGTTTGATTTTGAAATGATTCTGTATGTTTGAATTAGCATAGTCTTTTATGTATGCAACGCATCAATATCAAAGATTGGTTTGATAAATATAATTTAATCTATTGATTCAAAAAAACAACTCTGTTAAGTTTTGGATTGACATATTTTGTCTGTATTGAATTTGTATGAAATATTTTGGCTAAATCGATTATAGTCTGTTTGAAATTGATTCAAAAAATGATTTCGTTGGTTTCCAATTGTCAATCGATTATGTCTTCTCCAAATTGGTAATAAAATTTGTGTGACAGATCGTACATATCATGTTATCATTTGATTAATTCAATTAGGATTTCATTTGTTTCAAATTGGCATAAAGAATCTGGTTACATCTAGCATGAACGATTTGTTTTGTTTTCAATTAGTAATTAAAATATTTGTTTAATAGGTCCAATACATTTCTATTAGTTTTGGATTGATTTAAAATGGTTCTGTTTTCAAATTAGACCAGCTACAGAATCGCAAGATTCTGTAGCTAGTCTTAAAAGTTAGATTTTTGTTTATTTTATCAATAGAACATTATCTAAACTTGTGTATTCTTGTCTACCTTCAGGTACCTACGAATTTCATTGACAAATTGGACATACTGTGGCAATTTAGATATAGTTTTGTTTTAACTTGTTAGTTATAGGCAGAAATAGAGAAGACTCGGGAGATTGTTCCCAGTTTTTTTGTAAACTGGTTTGATAATTCCCACAGGGATGTTTTACCCTGTGGCCTTTAAATACTTGTTATTTTTTGTAAAAGACCCATCATCACTGTTGGGAGAACAAGACTATGGATTTATGATGATACAGACTTGAATGGAAGTCGATCTTTTGTAACAGCTTTAGCTTTCAATTCATCATACTTTCGTTCAGGTTATGTGCATTTTAATTTGTGATTAAGTCATTGACTACTTTAGATATCATGACTTATTACAGGTTAATGCGTTGTGATTTAAATTCTATCCATGTCTTATGTATCTCAGTTTTAGCACAACAATTACTCTGTTTCCATTTAATGAATAAAGGTTTATCTGCTTCATTAAATAAATTGTTTTTCGACAGATCTTCACACAGGGATTTATCTCACTGTGATGATTTGTAAATCATAAGATTGCTGTCAGTTTTATGTCTTGTTTGTTCTGTCAGTTATATTCAAAGAGCACTGCTGCTTCTTGTTTACGAGAAGTTTGTGGAAAATCTGGTGCGGGTTTCCTCCCGTCGAATAGCTGAATCGAATACTGTGCACAGGACAAATAGGAAGCGTTATTTTAGGTTAGTTCTTTATTTGTTATTTAATAGTTAATAAATCTGAGAATTCTCATTAGTTTAGATTGATACATAGTTCAGATTTATAGTTAGGATTATTATTTTAATTGCTCAGCTTAGATAGTTTTCATTTTATTCCTTTCTCATAAAATTATAAAAATAAAAAAACAATAGTTTTGCTGTCATAGGACAGTTTACAAAAGATTTTTGTAGGTTTTCATTTAAAATTTGTAATCTGTAAATATTGTACATTTGTGATTAAGATTTAATTGTGTTGATAGCTGATAATTAAATACTGTTGTATAACATTAGACAGTAAATTGTATATATATATTTCAGATTTGTTTTTTTAGTTTTCTTTAATTGTTGTTTTCATTTAGATTAGTTCCTTTAGTTCAGTTTTCTTTCGTTTTCCTAGTACTTAGATCGGCCAATGGAGCCGCTAAACCCGTCCGGGTGGATCATCTCAAACGACTTGGGTTATTTAGTCAACCTCGGACCGGATCCACTCCTCCAGTTGACGAGCGTGCAATTTTTCCCGTCAACACAACCCAACCACTAAATAGAAACAACTAAGAGATCACCTACCCATTGTCACCTTAGGAAGGTGTCCCCGCCACGTTAGAGGTGAGGTAGTCACCTCAAAGGGGGAATCCCGATGACCCTAGGTGGAATGAGATGAAGATGGAGGAAATATGGAGATGAATTCCCTATAGGTCAAATATAAATGATATGAAATGGTTTAAATGAAGTCTTGGGAAGGTCCAAGGGTGTCCAAGTGAGTTGAGTGACTTGCCAATTGTGAATACCTGCCTGAGACACAAGGAAAACCAAGAAAATAGTGTAATATGTTAGTTGAACAAGAAATTTAAGATTTCTTTCCCTAATTTGAAGAAACAACAAATGCTATATATCATATAAATAAATATAACAAGGGATGCAAAATAAGTGCTAAGTATGTTATAAATACACAAGAGATAAAGCTAGTGGAAGCTAGCTCAACTCACCAATGATTAAGCAACAACTTTAACACAAATAGCAAGGCTGAAATAAAAGATTACTACAGAGATGTTATTAGCCTTATGTCTATATAAAAATGTTACAACAACGGTAAAATCAGCCAATGAAATATGTAAAGAAAACACCCAAGAATTTCCTTACAAGTTGGCAAACTTCTAGCAAATTTTGATGGTTAAAGCATAAGTTATAAGTGGTTTTATATCAAGGTTTTCGTAGTCAAGTTATCAGCATTGTGGTTGTAGAAAACCAAGCCCTATATTAGAAAAATGATCAACACAAATCACTTGTAAATGGCTCAAAGGATTTGCCTAGGTTAGTAGAGGGTTAGGGCAAACAATTAGGCCTAGTCTAGGGTTAGTTTAGGATCTAGTTAGGGTTAGTTACCTAGGGTTAAGGAAGCCCTAATGGTTGTAGGTTAGTTTCTATTACAGAAGAAATTTGTAGTGGTTGAAAGGGGATGCCTAAACGAGGCAAGAGAATCAAAGGCTCAAGGAACACTTTCCCAAAGAGAGAGACTTAAACTTGTAAAATCACGTTTTCCAAGGCAATAATTTTGTTTCTTCGATGCAATAAATAAATGACTAGTTCTCTTAATAATTGGGTTAATGGGGTCATGTTATGAATTAAAATGATTAAAATCTCATAAAATAACATAATTACACACCATGTACAGAATATCAACATGGAGCACAACTCCAATATAGATAAGTTACACAATAGCTCCTTAAAGAATAGGGGAACCCCCTCCAAATAACCAAATACCTTTCATACTTCAAAATTCCACTCTCAATAATGAATACATGATCTCTTATATATATATATATATATATATATTCACACTTGCACATGAGGCCCCTTTATCTCTAGGTCGACCCTATTACATATGTATTTACAAATTAAATGTACATTTAGGCCCATATATTCCCCCCCGTTGGGGTCATATCATATACATTTATCCATATATATGCCCCCCTTGGGTCATAACATAGTACCCTCCAAAAAGATGTGTCCTCAAAGATTTGCATTTAAAGGCTTCACATGTGATGAAACCAAGTAATATTATTTTCTTATGTTCCTTCTTTCTTCATTCCATTGTTGACGATCTATCCATCCAAAAACAATTATTTTCGGTCTTAATCCTTTGTGTCTAGTTGTTGAATAATTTTATTTCCTTTGATTCCATGTATTTTTGTTGAAGCTTCTCCAATTTGTAGTCGTTGTTGGTCTCTCATAATATCTTGTTGAAGAGTAATTTGGTGATTCCTTGTTCCATGAATATTGACAAGTATTCCATCTTCTTCCTTCATAATTTTGATATTGTCCTTCTTGTCTTCCTTGAAATGTTTGTTGGTAATGAGGGTGTCGATACGGTTTCACATTAGATGGTCTTCCTTCACTCTGCACATGCATTGCATCTATCTTCTTTTCAGCAACAATGGAATCCACGATCATCTTTGCTTGGTCTTTGATTACTCTAGCCTTCGAGATAATACCATCATATTTTTCATGTACAACCTCTAGATAAAGTTCAACTTATTCAAGTATCTTCTATTGACCTTCTTGAATCTTGTCTTCTTTCTCCTTTTGAAGCTGCAATGTGATCCCATATAGAAAATTTTGACGTCCTTCTTCAATTTTGTCTTGTATTTCTGATTTTACCTCATCCGTATTTAATGATTCCTCAACCTTCATGTAAATTTCATCTTCCAGTCTTTTGGTAGATTCTTCATCCAAGATTCTTCTTTCTTTATTTTGACAATTATTCTTTTCTTATTTCAATCTCTTAACTTCATCCAATAGTTTTTTATTATGGCTTCGTAATCTACATATCTCTTCATCTTTCTTTTTCAAATCTTCCCTTGATTCATCTTTTTACCACTTACCTTTGCTAGTATTCTCTTGCTTTAGGTTCTTAACCTCCTTAAGGAGTGATTCATTAAGGGATATTATCTTATATAGCTCCCCACCCTTCTTCTTAATCCCTTCTTTTTCTTCTTTTAATTCATCTTGAATTTTGTACATTTCCTCCATTTTTGTATCCCTAATCCATTTATCTGAGAAGAGTTTTTCAAATTCTTCTGATGTGTAGTGTCATCTAGTATTTTGATCAAAACTCATCCACCACTTCCAAGATTCATAAAAAAAATAATCTCCTGCCTTTGTAGGATTCATATTATATTATTTTACCAACCTCAACCATTCCATAGGATTGATTTCGTCTTTATCTTCATCTCCTGTAAATTTAGGTATTTCCATTGATTCTTAATTGAGGTATAACCCAAATATTTGACTTCCAACCTCACTATATTAAGGATAAATGTCTCAAATAGTTATAATATTTGTTCCTATATGCTCTTCTATGTTTTATCTTTCCAATTCATTTTGAATCATCTCAATCGAACATTCCAATCAAAAGTTATGATAGTTTTAATTGAACATACCTTTGAAACCCTGATTTGGAGCCTGTCCTCCTAGACAACCTTACTTATGATGTATCTCTGCAATTTCAACCCTTTTTAGACTAAAATTATGACCTGTATTACTTTGAAATTTCTTCTCTGCGATGCCACAGGTCTGACCAAAATTTTATGTGCCAAGTGGAATTTATGGTAAGTGTTCTCGGTCAATCTGTCAGCAGATGAGCAAAATAGAGACCGCTCTGCATGCCTTGCAGGGTTCACCAAGGCAGAACATCTATAGCAGCAAGAGTGTTAATAAAAAGCAGAAAAACAAAACAGAAAACAATCTAATCTAA
>ML793454.1:270542-283630 GCA_009831015.1 Picea engelmannii | reverse complement strand
TTGATCTATTAGGGGAAACCAGAGTACACGCTGAGGGCAGAGATAAAGATTCCCTCTCCCTCCAACGGAAGGTCCTTCGAATCTCTCAAGATTGTGCTTTCCTTACAAAACGAGTAGAACTGAAATGAAACGGTGAAAGAACTTTGAATTAGGCTGTAGACTAATGGCTTGTCAAAAGGACTGAGCTCTGAATCTGGACAGCATAACCTTGCATGGAATTCTCTGCTGAAACAACGAGCCTTCACTGCTATTTATAACATTTTCCAGGCGGTCACGTAACTAGCTTCCGGTGTAAACACAGTGCTGTTTAGGGTTCACTTAAGCCATTAATTCGCCGAATTTGCAGAACCGACCCTGATCTGGATGTCAAATCATCTTGGGGGAAGGTCCATTGGCGGTCGGGAGGCCGACTTAAGCATTTAATGTGCCGTATTAGCAGATGCGCGCCTTTTTATGTGGACAGTCGCGCGTCGGGCGCTTAAGCGCGCACAACACGTTCTTATCCCGCGCATACGCGCACACCTTACTAATGTGAAGTGTCTTTCAATTTTTGTATAGTTTTTGACCCTTATGGAATGCTGTAAACTTCATTCTGTGCCATGAATGACTTCATTGTTGTGTTGATGATGCAGAGTTCTTGTCACCCTGTGTGGACAAAATTTCAGTGATAACAGTAAGTTCCCCACACCTTATTGATGTTTTACCTTTTCAGTAGAGAGAACTTGTACATCGTGTCCTGTGCACAATAATTAATATAAGATTATGAAAATTGAACCAGAAATATTATGTCCTATCCACTATTCAATTCAACTGGTCTCACTCAATTTGGATTCTCTATGAATAATTTATGGATGTTTTACCCATAACACCTCTTTGAGACTAGTAAATAGGACTAGTCAACTACCCTATCTTGCACAGGGTGTATCTACAAAAGTGGGTTGACCCAGAAGATGAAAATTTTATCAAAGATATTGTGATAAGTTTTGTGAGTATCCTTTGGATTTCAGGTTCTGATGTGTTACATAAACATTTTTATAGAGAAAATTATGCGATGACTAATTTCAGGATGATTCCCGAATCCTATCTTACACATGATATATCTTTGAAATTATAAGGCCTCAGGAGCTGAAATTTGAACCCACATACCTTGATCCGTCAAATAAATAGACTCCAAGGGGTTCCTTCTGAAACTCCGTAGAAAACAAGTTATAGTGACAATTCCAAGGTGTCTTATATGTAGCATCGAAACCCCAAGACCTTGATCTTTGATACCAAATGTTATGAACCAAAATGCTTAAAATATCATAAAATAATATAAGTACACAACATGTACATAATTTCAACGTGGAGCACAACTCCAATATATATAAGTTACACAATAAATCCTTAACGAATAGGGGAACCCCCTCCAAATAACCAAATACCTTTCATACTTCACAATTCCACTCTCAATAATGAATACATGATCTCTTATATATAGCTATTCACACTTTCACATGAGGCCCCTTTATCACTAGGTCAACCCTATTACATATGTATTTACACATTAAATGTACATTTAAGCACATATATCCCCCCCCCCTTGGGGTCATATCATATACATTTAGCCATATATATGCCCCCCCCGGGTCATAACATAGTACCCTCCTTCAAAAATATTTGTCCTCAAAGCTTTGCATTTAAAGGCTTCACATGTGATGAAACCTAGTAATATTATTTTCTTATGTTCCTTCTTTCCTCATTCCATTGTTGATGATCTATCCATCCAAAATTAATTATTTTCGGTCTTAATCCTTGCTGTCTAGTTGTTGAATAATTTTCTTTCCTTTGATTCCATGTATTTTTGTTGAATCTTCTCCAATTTGTAGTCTTTGTTGGTCTCTGATAATATCTTGTTGAAGAGTAATTTGGTGATGCCTTTTTCCATGAATATTGACAAGTATTCCATCTTCTTCCTTCATAATGTTGATATTGTCCTTCTTGTCTTCCTTGAAATGTTTCTTGGTAATGAGGGTGTCGATACGGTTTCACATTAGATGGCATTCCTTCACTCTAAACATGCATTGCATCCATCTTCTTTTCAGCAATAATGGAATCCATGATCATCTTTTCTTGGTCTTTGATTACTCTAGCCTTCGAGATAATACCATCATATTTGTCATGTACCATCCAATATTCTTCTTTCTTCTTTATTTTGAAAATTATTCTTTTCTTCTTTCAATCTCTTAACCTCATCCAATAGTTTTTTATTATGGCTTCGTAATCTACATATCTCTTCATCTTTATTTTTCAAATCTTCCCTTGATTAATCTTTTTCCCACTTGCCTTTGCTAGTCTTTTCTTGCTTTAGGTTCTTAACCTCCTTAAGGAGTGATTCATTAAGGGATATATCTTATATAGCTACTCACCCTTATTCTTAATCCCTTTCTTTGCTTCTTTTAATTCATCTTGAATTTTATACATTTCCTCCATTTTTGTATCCCTAATCCATTTATCTGAGAAGAGTTTTTCAAATTCTTCCGTCGTGCAGTGTCATCTAGTATTTTGATCAAAACTCATCCATCACTTCCAAGATTCATATAAAAAATAATATCTTGCCTTTGTATGATTCATATTATATTATTTTACCAACCTCAACCATTCCATAGGATTGATTTCATCTTTATCTTCATCTCCTGTAAATTTAGGTATTTCCATTGATTCTTAATTGAGGTATAACCCTAATATTTGACTTCCAACCTCACTATATTAAGGATAAATGTCTCAAATAGTTATAATATTTGTTCCTATATGCTATTCTATGTTTTATCTTTCCAATTTATTTTGAATCATCTCAATCGGACATTCCAATCAAAATTTATGATAGTTTAAATTGAACATACCTTTGAAACCCTAATTTGGAGTTTGTCCTCCTAACCGACCTTAGTTATGATGTATCTCTACAATTTTGACCCTTTTTAGACTAAAATTGTGACATGTAGTACTCTGAAATTTCTTCTATGCAATGCCACAGGTCTAACCAAAATTTTATGTGCCAAGTGGAAGCTATGGTAACTTCCCCACACCTTATTGATGTTTTACCTTTCCAGTAGAGAGAACTTGTACATTGTGCCCTGTGCACAATAATTGATATAAAATTATAAAAATTGTACCAGAAATACTATGTCATGTCCACTATTCAATTCAACCGGTCTCACTCAATTTGGATTCACTATGAAGAATTTATGGATGTTTTACCCATAACACCTCTTTGAGACTAGTGAATAGGACTAGTCAGCTACCCTATCTTGCACAGGGTGTATCTACAAAAGTAGGTTGAACCAGAAGCTGAAACTTTTATCAAAGATACTGTGATAAGTTATGTGAGTATCCTATGGATTTCAAGTTCTGAAATGTTATAGAAACATTTTTATAGAGAAAATTATGCAATGAATAAATTCAGGATGATTCTCAAATCCTATCTTACACATGATATATCTATGGAATTATAAGGCCTCATGAGCTGAAATTTGAACCCCACATACCTTGATCCGTTAAATAAATAGCCTCCAAGGGGTTCCTTCTGAAACTCTATAGAAAACAAGTTATAGTTACAATTTCAAGGTGTCTCAAATGTAGCATCGAAACCCCAAGACCTTGAGATATGATACCAAATGTTATGAACCAAAATGCTTAAAATATCATAAAATAATAGAAGTACACACCATGTACAGAATGTCAACGTGGAACACAACTACAATATATATATATTTTACACAATAACTCCTTAAATAATAGGGGAACCCCCTCCAAATAACCAAATACCTTTCATACTTCACAATTCCACTCTCAATAATGAATACATGATCTCTTATATATAGCTATTCACACTTGCACATGAGGCCCCTTTATCACTAGGTCGACCCTATTACATATGTATTTACACATTAAATGTACATTTAGCACCATATATTCCCCCCCCCCCTTGGGGTCATATCATATACATTTAGCCATATATATTCCCTCCTTGGGTCATAATAGGTCATGCAAAGAAAGAGAAAGAGAATCTACCTCCTTGGGGGTGTAAATCCTCTTACTCCCCAAGGAAAGTTTCTCTATCTAGGGTTTAAGATAAAAGGATGTATGCCCTTATACTTCTCTTAGAAAACCCTTGTTTAACCAAATAACATGTAGCATAAAATGATGAAGACTATGGTGGGGGTCTATGCCCTTATACTTCCCACCTAGCTCCTAGCACAATAACCTTGAATTGAAACAAATGGTAGCATGAAAGTAAAAACCATACCAATTCATGGAAAATGCTAAGATAATCCACCACAATAGCAAGAGAAAATACTTCCAAGGATAGTGCATCAATTCCATCAACCATACATCAATATATAACCATAAACAAGAGCAAAAGATATACAATTTTCCAAAGGTAGCGAAAATTTCAGACCAAGTACTTCTCACAAGAGGGAGAGTTATGTTAAAATGAGATCTTATGATCTCTTATTTATAAAAAAATGTCACTAAGGTGACTTTTCCACATAATTAGGGTAAACCACAAAACTAGGGGTCAACAACCCTAATCTTTCCCCCTTAACAAAATAATATTAAACAATTCATCTAAAGTTTACTTTTGCACATAAGAAAACCCTAATTTTAAAAGGATGTCACCCCTTTAGGGGATGTTTTGGCATTTGGAGCAGGTTGTTGGTGTAGGAGGGTGGATAGACTTTCCAAAGCCACATGTCAAGTATCCAATTTTATTCCTTCATGGTCAAAGACTATTTCTCCTCAAAATTTCCAAGTGCCAATGCATCAACCACACCACCAAACCCTAACCCCCCTAGGTAATGCCATGCCTCTAGAAGTGACGTTTTTCCTCTCCTAGGAAACAAATTTGGAATGTGGGGGATAAGTTATGTCATCCAAGTCATATTTAAGGCCTTCTAAGTTTGATCTTTCTCATCCAACATGCGGGCCCTAGGCATCCACCTCTGGGTTTCAAGCCCTATGTAATCCCAAGCTAGGTTTGTTCTTCCAAAATTGTCCACCAACTAGGTCCTGCAAAGACAAATAAGAACTCCCTCCAAGTATATCAAGTCAGAACATCATGATAAGTGAATCCAATCAATAAATGAGCCATCTAAGCATGTGCATGAAATACCACTCTATCAAAAAATTAATTTCTCAAAGACATTATGCAACTTGTAAAGCTTGAATGTGGGAGGGTTGACGAGGTGTTCTATTGGGTAGATATTTTCCTAGGTCAAGGAGAGTTTCCAAGATATCCCTCTATAATCCATGTAAAGTGGGTGAAGTGGTTAGGGTCAAGACTCAATGGGCATAGGGCTCATGACATACAAGAAGTCGTAGTGTCTCATTCATGGGTGCCTTTGTAGAGGGTGTGTGGTACATTCGTCCACAATGTAATTTTTCCAATCCAATTATTTTTACATTTTTTCATTCTTTCATAATTTTAAGGAAAGGTTGAAGGCCACTTCCCTAGCGTGGTGTCCAAAAAATGGCTTGGTGACTAGATGGTGGTAATTTCATACCACTAGACATTCATGGACATGATAGGTCAGCTCGTGATGAGACATCGTATCCTCCAACTAACCTTTTAAGAATTCTTAATCATATTTTATTGTGGGTCCCCCTTTTCTTACAGATAAGTGTTTTATTTCTTTCTTGCGTGATTACTAGGTGAAGCATATAGAAGGTTCATACATAGGATTTTATATTCTACCCAACATAAATCCCTCTAGGCTTTCAGCCCCTTCTTCCCATAGAATGATGGACAACCCCTTCTTGGGTCAATACACCCTAAAATCCCAATAGATAAGGAAATGGGGGGAAATAGTGATGGAAAGTGGTAAGTATGGTCAAGAACGATACAATGGCTCTTCAAAGGAGTTCCTAGTAGAAAACACATCCCCAACGAAGACCACTTACTAGGGCACAATGTCAACCACCAAGGTGAATCAGGGAAACATGCATAATGTCCAAGCATATATCATGAAATCTAGAGAAATCTAAGATAAAACACACTCAAATGGATTAAATATTGAAATTATGCTCACCATAATACTGACTTGTACCTCATGGAGAAAGTCCCATTGCCTTTCAGAACCCAATTGATGTGGTGGATTCCATCTAAAAATTTGTGACCTCTATGGTGGTGAGAAGGGTCTCCATCTGTACAAAAGGATACTGTTGGTCATGTAGTCTCTCGGTACTTTATATCTGCAACATGAGGGCATAGAGACATGATATCCTTAGTTATCCACAAAATGGGGATAATAGGACCTTGGTATGATGCACTGCTTCTTGGGACTAGAGGTGTGGCAGAGAACTGATGAGATCTTCCTATGGCATGGGAAGTACACAGTTGAGATATTGACGAAGTTTGGGATGTCGAACTGTAATCCCTTGGCTAAACCAATGGTGATGAATCTGAAGAAGCTAAGTGTGTCTTCTTTCGATTCTGATGAGATTGATCCAACCCTGTACATACAGCTGATTGGATCATTGATGTATCTGGTTAATACCAGACTATATATTTTCTATGCAATGAGTGCACTTAGCGATTTTATGAGTCAACCGAGACAGATACACTAGATTGTTACAAAACATGTGTTGAGATACCTACAAGGAACAATTGGACATGGTCTAATATATACTTTCAGTATTGACATGAGATTGCAAGGATATACTAAATTTGTTTGGGAAAGGATCAGAGTGGACAGGAAGAGAACCTTTGGGTTTTGCTTCACTTTGGGATCTGCCATGGTTTCTTGGTGTAGCAGGAAACATACTTTTGTGGCTTTCAGCACTACAGAAGAAGATTACATTGCATTGAGTTTGGAAGTCCGTGAAGTAGTGTGTCTTCACAAATCTCCTTGCAGATTTATTTGGACATGTGTTGGATTCCATTATTATTCATTGTGATAACTAGAGTTGTGTGAAGCTCTCAGAGAATCCAATGTTTCATGACAAATCAAAACACATTGAGATGAAGTACAATTACATCTGATACATGGTGCAGAGGAAGGAATTATTAGTTATGTATATTCCTACATATGAGTAGGTTGTTGATGTTCTTACTAAACCAGGACACAATTCGAGTACTTCTGTGATAGACTTGGCGTGGCAGAGAATGCCTCCCTTTAGGAGAGGGAATGTTGATGTTTGCATCTTCCTGAGACATTCTCCATATTGTACTCCTTTGTGATTGAGTTGAGTTGATCTGCGAGGACACTTATCTGAGAAGGGATAAGTGGGTTTGGGCTTATATCCCAATGTCCCTTGTGGAGAGAACATGAGGACATGTCAAGGGAGTTGACCTTGACGTCACACACTATGGGGAGTTGACCCTAGTGTTTCTAGAGGGAGTAGCCTCTAGAAGTCCACATGGGAGTTCCATGTGTGATAGACTCCAAATTGTAATCATCTGTGACTGAGTTGAGTTGATATGTGAGGACACTTATCCGAGAAGGGATAAGTGAGCTTGGGATTATAGCCCAATGTCCCTTATGAAGAGCACATGGGGACACATCCCTTATGGATAGAACATGAGTACATGTCAAGGGAGTTAACCTTGACATCATACACTATGGGGATTTGACCCTAGTGTTTCTAGAGGGAGTAGCCTCTATAATCCCACATGGGAGTGCCATGTGTGATAGACCTTTTTCTACAATGTACCGAGTAAGAATCGGGTGGACCTTCTCCAATATTGGGATGCATACCAAGGGAGATAGGATGAATTTATAACAAAGGTGTACTTGTGGTAAATGGGCCCATGTGTAGTCTTTCATTGATCATGACAAGGAATAATATGGACTTGAGGTGATTTCCACGTGTCAGTTAGAATTGGGATGACATTCACTCATAGGTGTGTACATGTGGTGAATGACCCTGGTGTGGTATTTTTCCTAGTCATGGTGATTTTACAAGGAATGATAAAGACTCAAGATGTTAGATTCTATCACATGCAGACCCAGAGTGAGCATGATCTCATAGAGAGTCAATTGGCTCAGAGGGAGAGCTGTAGAAGGATTTTTCCCTCGGTTCAGGTGGGAGAGAGACATCTCCCAAAAATGATAGACAAGTGTCATGAGTCTAGGGTGAAGTTTGTATACTTCAGAGACAAGATTTGGCATGATGAAGAATGTCTCCCTCGTTGAGAGGGAGTGATGATGTTTGGACAATACCAAGAATACATTCTTCTAGATTAATAATTAATAATATATATAATAAGTAATAATAATAATAAATAGTTATTTATTATCCAAGGGACACATCCTTTCATGGATGGTCACCATATTTTATCTATATATGGAACACACACATTGATTATATATCATCTCATATGAAGAAAAACAACACATGGGAGACATTTTGACCATCTTCACCTATAATAAGTGGGGAGAAAATATTTTCATAGTGTCTAGTTGTTGGGACATAAATTTTTGGGACCATTTTTGTGAACTACACAACACGCGCGAAAGAAGGAAAGGTAGTTGGTGCAATTTAAGGGATCAACACGGGCAAAGGGAGGAAGACAATTGTAATCTATTAGGAATTTTGGTTCATTGAAAAGGGATAATCCATAATGTAATAGTATAAATATGTAAGGGTTTTTGGTAGAAAGTAGCAAGTAGTAGCGAAGGAACATATGATATGAATAATTAATGAGATCAACATGTGAGAAAGTAAGAAGAGATAAGTAAGCATTGTATGCGCGAATGTAAGAATGAAGAGAGACAAAGAGAGATAAAAGGATAGGAGAACAAGGGATTAATGTATGAGCGCAATGCACATATTTTGTAAGAGATGATTATGAATAATATAAGAAGTTGGTCATTGTGGACATATCTCATCTTGGGTGAACCACGCTAAACCCTGGTGTATCTGTGTTATAATATGTTATGATGTGTTTATTGTTTTGTTTATTGCACACATATAATGTATGGTTAATATTAATATGTTATATGCTCTGATGATTTTGCGCACATGGTGTAACGTATAATGAAAAAATGCCAAGTGTATTTCTTATGATGAATACCTCCCATCCCTTCATGACTGCGGAAACCTGGTTCCTACAGTCCATATAGATACCTCGGGTGAGACTTCACTTACTTGCGGGTGATGCCAAAATAGACGGTATCTGAGGGTTTTGTTGGTGAATTCATGTTGAACGCTAGGTCTACCAACTGCGTGCCAGTAAATGGTTCCATTGTCGGGATTGGGATCTATGCCTAAGGGGAATGTGGAGTTCGAATAAGGAAGAGATAGGATAGTGGTTAGAGGAAAAAGAGCACTATTTATCCATACATCATAATAAGAACCCTTGGATAAGCTCAGAGAAGTGGTTATAGAGGTATGTATTTACAAACTTACATGAGATTTTATTTGTTGATTTCTCAATAATATTGAATGAGTGGTTACAAAGGTTAGCTGAAAATAATGGAAGAACTGTTGTTCCAAAGAATTTGACCCCTCATTTGATCCAACAAGTTAATACTATAAGTAATTAGATCTCGCACGCAGATGATTTTTTGATAGATTGTGTATTACGGGGTTATATTACTGAGTTTTCTATAGATTCTACCCAATCATATAGTGTTGTTGAAAGAGAGATATTTAAAGGCCTACATGGAAGATATTTGAAATTATTTTGTACTTGGATCAAAATGTTTCTCTATGATAAGGGGGTTATGAAGCTGAAATCTGATCACCCTAGTAGCTAGGTTCCTTCACGTGCATAGGGGGACTGGGGGATGACTAGGGGATGGTCAAAGTGTATGGAGAAGAGGGATGCAGGAAAGAATAAATAAGGAACAGATAGACTGAAAATGTTAAGAGAAGAATAATTTGTGATGAAAGAAGATATTGGAGTATTGTGCAGTGGAAAAATATTTTGGTATAGTAGGAAGATGACTATGGATGATAGAGAAGAGAACCACATTGAGGATGAGGAAAGAGATATTGGTGTAGTAGCCCAAATTGAAGTAATACCGCGCACAGAGGAGGAGGAAAAATATCATCAACTTAGTCCAACAGAAGTAGATCCATCACATCCCAATAGCCCCACTTAGGCCATACTCTATGTCGAACCCACGACCCTGTGTATGTCTCCAAGATCTGAAACTTTGTCATGAACACTTATAGTTAGGGAAAGACGTAAGGATAGAAGTAAAGGTAGTTAGAGTAGTGGAAGTAACATGACACACCAAAATCAGTTGGTGACACCAACGAAGAATACTATGCAGTATACAATGGCAGGGGTAGATCCCACATTGAGAATGCCTATCTTTCACGGAGCAGGGATAGAAGATCCATATAGCACTTATTTTTCTTTGAATTAATATGGACTGTGAAGAACATCCAGGATGACAATGTGAATATTGCTTAGTTAGTGGAAATATTAAGAGATCGTGCATTACTCTAGTATATGAAGTATCAATCCATTGCACCTACGAGACAAGCTAGAATGTTGGAAGACATAAAAAAATTGTTGTTAAAATAATTCCACAAACTGAAGTCTAAGTCACAGTGTATAACGAAACTGAAAGAGATCAAGCAATTGCAGAATGAATCAATATGGGACTTTGATCAGAGATTCAAGATATTGATGGATCAATTGACCTTCTAGATTCCAGATGAGCTACATAAGGAATGGTTCATTGTTGGATTGTTACCACATATACGATGCCCATTGACGCAACAAAAGATTACTTCGCAATCATAAGAGCTATATACCTCCATGAAGCTGGAAGCACCCCCTATAGGAGAAAATGGTGCAAGGATGGCTCAGGTTTAGTTGCAATTTGCAACATTGACAATTCAATTGCAAGAGCTTTCTAAATGGAAAGAAAAGCGTGAAGAAGTCTGGTCTACCACATGCATGAAAGAAGGTCATCATAAGAATGAGTGTCCATATTTTAAACATTATTGGGATATAGGATCCCCAAATCCCTTAGCACTAGGAGGAGGAGTACATTGTGAGATATGCAGAACAATGGGTCATCATCCAACTACTTTTCCTTTGATGCAAAAATATTAGAGTATTGCTAAGAAATTATTTTGTAATTTGTGTAAGTCTGTGGAGCATGACGAAAAGTAATGTTGTGCACTTGATCTCATGAGAGAACGCACTTCATATGCATACAACGTTCAAGGGAAAGAAGAACCAGAAGGAGGGGTACCACAATATAATACTATGAGATGATATAATCAAGAAGGAAGAGGAGGATTTAGAGGTTGGGGAAGAGGAGGATTCAACAGAGGAAGATGATTGATTATATGTTATAACTATAACCAGCCTGGGAATTTGGCATGATATTGTCAGAATCCTTGTACAGCGTGCACATACTGTAGACAAATGGATCATGCAATGGAATATTGTTCGGAGATGATTGCGAAGTGGTAGGAAAAGAGGAACCAACATTTTCAGATGATAGTAGTAGAAGAGAACTATGATCAACCAAGGATAACAACATTTACGCGTGGAGGAGAAATAACTAGAGCTTATGCGAAGAAAAAAGGAATTTAGACTGACTAGTGGGTCAGGAAAGCAACAAAACCTCCTATAATGTTTGACCCATGAAGAGAGAGAGACACATATAAGTAATCAAGGAAGGGACTTCTAGAAACAAAATGGGTAGAATCAACTTCACAACTTGTGTATGACGGGACACCTATGTATGACATGCCTCCAACATATGAGCCCTTGATGACAGAAAGGACAATCGAGAAGGTAAGTACTCTAAAAAGTTTCTTAAATATTCATTTAGAACTAATGAAGGATGAAAGTGCATTGAAGTACCCAGTGCATAATGAGCATTTAACCATGTACAATGCAAGAAAAGGACAAATAGGGAATTTCAACTTAATGCGCAGGTAGGAGATTATGATATGGATAATATCATCTTGGATCTGGGATTTGATGTGAACGTCATTCCAAAGAAGACATGGGAAATGATGGGAAAACCAAAGTTGATCTGGTCACCAATTCAGTTGAGGCTATCAAATCAACATGATATTGTCTCGATTGGAAGACTAACATGGGTGAATGTTAACATCGATGGAGTGCGCAACACAACATATTTTGAAGTAATCAAGATAGTATATGGTAGTAAACCTTACCCAAAATTACTTGGAATCGATTGGAGTTTTGATAAGTAGACCATTATTGATCTGGAAAAAAAGACAAATGATATTTGAAGTAGAAGACTTGCGATTTACTGTGCCATTGGATCCCACATAAGGTAGGTGATATGTGGAACCAACAAAGGGAAAATAAATCTATAAGATTTATAGTATGACCACGCGAATGAATGACTATATTAATCCTACTATGAAGGTGTACTCAGTTTGAAAAGTATCAGCTCTTGCATGTTGGATTCAAAAGAAGCCCCGGAGCATTAGAAAAAAAGGTTACATGAGGTATATACAAGGAGATGTGCTCATATTACCCACACATTGTGCTGGATTGGAGCTAAGGTATGTGATCCCCCAAAGTATAATGGACTAACATATGTAGATATTTGTGTAAAATATTTTGAATTGTAGATACCAGATCAACAAAGATTGCTAGCTTTAGATATTTTGTTGAAAGCAATCCTGTAAGATGATGGGATGCACATAAGGATAGGATAGATAATTGAAATAAATACAAAAGGTTGTTACAGGTCAAGTTTGAAACAAAAACTGAATATTTTGTGCAGAAGTATACTAGGTTGAGTTTTCCTATAGATCATCTTACACAAAGCACTACAACATGGAGCTCAATACCTAAACAGGGATGGATGCAATTTTTTGTATGGATACGATCCCGAAGAACTAGTACTTATAACTGGAAGTACACAGAGGAAAAACAAACTGTGAAGAATTGATTATGATCCGGATTATTTTCGGCACGAAATGAGAGCAGAGATATAATAAAGAAATGCCCAGAGATATTGCAGATATTCAATAATATAACAGAAATGTATCATAGATGCAACCATAAACACAGATATACAGTAATACACGATTTCTATTAATCAGAGAAATGTACAGAGACTGTAAAAATACAGAGTGAAAGACTCGCTAGA